>JANKOD010000191.1:5668326-5681592 GCA_026284645.1 Erythroxylum acuminatum
TAATGACTCAGCGGTATTCAAGCGACCAAGCTAAGGTGAGTCTCGAGTGGATTCCCCAGAGTTCAACAGCTAGCAGTGATCCTCGCCCAATGTGTTGCATAAACCCACCGCACCACTGGCCATACTAGTCCCGAAGCAAACCCTCAGCTGTAGCGATGGCCGGTAGGACCAAAGTGCTGCTCTCTGTCGGTTCCAGTGCCAAGGCCATTGCCTATGGTATCTAGAATGGGCGTCAGCCTAGACCATCGTCCAAGCAATAAAGTAACAAAAAGCCCTTCATCTGCAGTAATATTTTATTCAAGCCAATAATACACATCATCCATTAATTATATGAGCCACGCACACTATTACAAGAGCGAGGCAACCACACCTACATAACGAAAAGGACAACAAGCGCGTGTGTCTCACGGCGGCAGCCTTAACACTTATTCGGAAATTGTTACTGGCAGCGGAAAAACAATAAGATAACCTTAATTTTATGATATAATTAGTTCATAAATGTAATAAAATGTAAATAATAAATTGTATCTTATTGTGCAGAATTCTTAGGTTAGGGAGGTGATCAGCTGATTCAGTTCTTATTGCAGGGGCGTCTCCGTCGTAATTCAAGATACATACTCGCTAAGCTAGTGATTTGAGATGATTCCTTATCTCCTTCATCTTTTAACTTGTATCCACCATGTTCCCTTTGATCTTGTCCTTTGTCTTCTGTTTCTATTTCTGTTTTCTTTCGGCTTCGCCCTTGGTCTCTTTAGCTTTCTTCTGTCTTTTTTTTCCCAATCGGCAGTATGTCTTCTTAGAGGCTCCCTAGAACTTCCTGCTAACTTCTCTGGTCGTTTTAGTTGCTCAACTCGTTTGTGTTCCAAGCTCACCCTCCGTTCCTCCTTTGCCCTTTCCTTCTCAAATTTTATCTAGGGGCTTGAGTGTCTTTTCACGCATTTCCTATTCTGGACCTTTGTTTTCTTACATTTTTTTGCAACGGCTTCTCCTAAACCTTTCTCTAGAAGATGTCTGACAAGTCTCAACAGTTGGAATTTCTTAACTATATGACCTTTCCATCGTTACCCATTGTGATTGTAAACCCTCCTCCCTCTAGTCTTGGAGTTTAGATCCTCTGTCAAATATTATGGTGTCTTATTGTATCTAATAAATCTCAGTCATTTATTTATGTAAGTCTCGCATGGGTCTCACGTGAATTCCGCAAAATAAATGACTCAAATTTTATAAAACAGAATAAGACAAAGTAATATTGGACAGAAAATCTAAATTCCTAATCCTGCCCCTCTAACCCCATCAAGGCTATGCTGAATATCAAGATGGAAAAGGCCAAATGTTGAACTCTTTTTCCCGTCTATCTTAGAAGCAAGTGCATGGAGATGAGTCAAATAATTCTTTAGATTACTGGCCTCCTATTTAAAATGGAGACAGGTCTCCGGTTTTTCCCGGTATGGAGGTGTTGAAAGCTGGTGCAACGTCCTGGAACTCCACTGTGGTCGGGTTTGTCATCAACAAACACCTTTCATATCCTATCATACAATCGTGGGCATTTAAGCACTGGAAGAGCAAAAGGTTAATTAGTGGAAGTCCTACTCTTAGAAGAAATTAAGTAATTTCTAGTTCGCCACATAATCAGAGGCTAAGAAAGCTATTAATAAAGAGCCTTGGCATATTGTTGATGCTCTTATCTTCCTGCAAGTTTGGAAAGCAGGAGTTAATATGGCGAACATTAGGATTGAAATTGTTTCATTGTGGATCAACATACGTCATGTTCTATTAGAATATTGGTCCACTAAAGGACTAAGTCTATTGGTTAGTTTTATTGAGAGACCATTATGTATGGACGAAACTACAACTGGATTGGTTATGTTAGAGTTTGTGTAATTGTGATCATGAATAAGTAACTTTCGGATGCTATCTCCATCGTGAGGTTAGGGAAAAATGACACACTTTATGAGGATTCCATAAGGGTCACTTATCAAGGGAGACCTCTCTTAAACAACGTAAGGTTTGGGCACCTACGGGAAGAATATTCCAAAAAGAGGATATAGTTGATATAAAAGGAATTAGCTCAACCTTGTGTATGTATAGGATCCTTCTAGAAGAAAAACTCCATTAGAGAAGTCTAACGTAGGCTAAACCCTCCTATTATAGCAGAAGTTATAAAGAAGGAAATACTACAGTGGTTAGATGCAAGCATAACATACCCTATTTCTGACTCCTATACATGTAGTACCAAGAAGATAGGCATAATTGTAGTAGAAAACAACAAAGGTGAACTTGTTCCTACTTAAGATATCCAATGGGTGGAGAGTGTGTATTAATTACTGAAATCTTAACCAAGCAACTTGGAAAGATCACTATTGTTTACCTTTCATTGAACAAATATTGGAAAAGCTTGCTCAACAATCATAGTTTTGCTTTTTAGACGAGTATTTAGGGTATACATAGGTTATTATAGCTCCTGAAGATTAAGATAAAACTACATTTACATACTCATTTGGTAAATTTGCATTTAACATAATGTCGTTTGGACTTTGTAATGCCTCAGGCACCTTTTAAAGATGCACGATGAGCATTTTTTTTTTAAAAATTGATTGAGCATAAGATGGAAATTTTTATGGATGACTTTACTGTCTTTAGTGATTCTTTTGACTTAAGTCTTTATAATCTTTCTCTTTTTTTAAAACAAAGATGTATTAACACTAACCCTATTTTAAATTATCAAAGTCACTTCATGATAAAACAAGGTTTAGTTTTAGGGCATGTGGTAAGTTCGACAGGTTTAGGTTGACAAATCAAAGATAATCATAAGTTCTATACCATATCCTACTTATGTTAGGGAGGTCATATCCGTTTTTGGGACATACTAGTTTTTAGGCACTTTATCAAAAAAATTTCGAAAATTGCATCTCCTTTATATGCATTATTAGCTAAAGAATTCTCTTTTGTTTTTAATGATGCTTTCAAAAAGGCATTTGATGAACCGAAAGAAAGATTGTCCAATGCTCTTGTCATTCGCCCCCTAAATTGAAATTACTATTTGAAATAATGTGTGACACGGGTAACGTAGCAGTTGGAGCAGTACTAGGCTAAAGAAAAGATAAAGAGTCATATGTTATATATTATGCATCTAAATCATTGAATACTACTCAATGTGATTACATTACAATGGGAAAAGAAATATTTGCTATTATTTTTACATTAGAAAAATTCAGTTTATATCTATTAGGAACCAAAGTAATTATTTTCTTAGACAGTATTGCACTTAAATATCTCTTAAAAAAAGAGTCAAAGCCTAGGTTTATGATGAATGCTTTTATTGTAAGATTTCGATTTAGAAATTGGAGATAAAAAAAGTGCAGAAAATTTAGTAACAGACCACCTTAGTAGAATAATACCTAGAGAAGATTGTAGTAGGATTTCTGAATTCTTTCTGAATGAGCAACTTTATTATTTGATTAAAGATGACTTACCTTGGTATACAAAAATATGCAATTGTTTAGTTACTAGGTCCTTTTTTAATTATTTTACCTTGGTATACAGAAATACGCAATTATTTAGTTACAAGGTCTTTTTTTAATTATTTTACAAGAGCTCAAAAAGATAAAATCAAGGTTGAATATAAATACTATTTTTCTGATAATCCTTATTTATGAAAATCATATTTTGACTAAATTTTTGTGTTTCAGAGACAGAACACAAATATACTATGAATTTCTACGAATCTTTGGAAGGAGGTGGTCATTTGGGGCCGAAGAGGACAACCCACAAGATTTTAGAGTGCGGGTTTTATTGACCCACATTATACAAAGATGCATGTATTGTTTTACAAGACATGTGAGCAACGTCAAAATGCGGGAAATTTATCTCAGAAGTAGGAGATGCCTCAGTAGGGACTTTAGGAGCTCTTTTTGTTAAGGAGGTTCGACTGGCTCATCAATTCTATAATATTGTAGCCCCCTCCTGTTCGGCTCCTTGTAAATGTGTTATTGAGGTTTGTTGGCCAAAACACCGTGAAGGATGGGTCAGTCTGTCTACGGATGGTTCCTCCAAAGGTAATCCCGGCCCAGCTACGGCAGGTGGCCTACTACGTGATGTCTGTGGCCGGTGGCTAGTGGGTTTCGGTGCCAATGTGGGCTTTAGTGCTACATGGCATGCTGAATTATAGGTCGTCTATCATGGGCTTCACCTTGCCTGGTGGTTTGGTTATTCCAGGATTGAATTGAATATTGATTCTGCTTTAGTTGTCTCTCTCATTACTTCTGGGACTGAATCAGTACTCAATACTCTCCTTTGTGCTGTCCGGGAGTTACTGTCCCGCAATTGGGAGGTGCGGGTCAGACAGATCTATCGTGAAGGCAATCGGTGTGCGGATTGGCTCGCCAACTATAATTATAATTTATCGTTAGGGGTGCATTGGCTCCCTGACCCTGTTCCTGATCTTGCGCCTTTGCTTTTGGCTGACATGGTGGGAGTTGCTCTCCCCCGAGCGACCCCAGTGTAGTTTCTATTTTGGCTTTGGCCCGTTTTCCCATAAAAAAAAAGTTTATAACTCAAGGGGTGTGGTTGAGTGGCAGGGACTCATCCATCCTTAATTAAAGGTCAAGGGTTCGATTGACTTTGGGTCAAGTGTTCGATTGACTTTGGGTACGGAGCAGCCTTAAATCATTAGGTCAGTTGTCCCACTATGTGATGTGCCTACAAACCAGCGAGGGGATTAGTTACTGGGTCCGCCGATGGTCTAAGACTAAAAAAAAATTAAAGTTTATATTTTGTGCCCAATCTAAATTTTCCAAAGCTTTTCAATTATTAATTAAAACTTGGGTTAATTATAAAAAAACTAAAACTTTGTTATTTTTGTAAATATAGTCTGAATTTTAAAAAATGATAATTAAATACTCAAAATTTTAATTTTATTAATTCTAAACTGATGTTAATGTTTTTAGTTAATGTTACCGATGTGATTTGTCACGTAAGACAAAAATCTTAAACACTTAAGCATGGTATAGTTAATTTAGTTTAACTAAACTACTAAATCAAGCTCGCTTCACAAAAAAAAAGAGCCTAGGGTGGTAAATTGATATTTCATTTAGATTGTTAAAGACGGTCTTGTTGTCGTCTCGCACTAGCACGATAAAGTACCGTTGTCGTTTCCCAGTGACGTGATAAAGTTTAATTTAGGAATTTCAATATCAGTTAAACTTAGTTAAGCTTAATATGTATAAGTATTTAGAATTTTTATTTTGTACGACAAACGTTAATAAAAATCTTAATATCGGATTAGAATTGCAAAAATTGAAAGTTTGGTTAATTAATTATCACATTTTTTAATTCATCCTATAGCTATAAAATTACGAAAATTTTGAGTTTTTTTATTTAATAATTAACTGTACAAAACTTAAAAGCATAGCGGAGGCTCCCTCCCTGCTAACTTGAAACCTCACCTTTGCTTTGACACGTTCAAACAAAACATCTTTAAGGTGGAAGCTTCGGCATCGGCCCTTAGCATCGTGTCTTACAGGCACTTGACCTTGAGTCAGAACTTGACTATTGCGGCGGTCAGTCAAATTACACCCACGTCCTTGCTGCTCCATTTGTCCACCGAGAGTATATTAGTCTTTTCGCTCATGTCCAAAGCTAATACGGGAAGTTGAGAAAAAAGAAAACAAATCTTTGGTTCCCACTAAATTGAAACTTCTCCGACTTCATCGCTTCTCTTTCAGGGCTAGATTAGTGTTCTTCTCTCTCCATATCCTCTGTTCTTCCTCCTTCTTTGCTTTATTTCTAAAGATTTGTCTTCTCTCTATATATAGTGTCAGCCACAATCTTATATCTCTGAGTGTGAAGATACCAATTTGTATCATTTCTTGTTATTATTATAATAATAACCAAAGATGGCGCTATCTATCGGCCAACAACATAAGGTGGTGGTGGTGGACAACAACTTTAACGGTAACATTGTGAAGGAGAGTAGTAGTCCAGCAACTACTTACGCGAATCTCTCCCACCCCTTCCATTCTTTACAAGATTACAATATCAAGGATTGCGAGGATTGCGATCAACAGAACAATCATCCGAATAATTTAAACCATCATCAAACCCCAGAGCAGCCTGAACAAAAAGTTGTCTCCCAAGTCATCCTCAACGAAGACTCTGCCTTCTCCGATATGTGCCAGAAGGACGTTCAAAGCTTGCTACCGGAAAACGGAGAGGTCAGTCCAGTTGGGCACCAAATAAAGGGTGCTAATGATCAGGTGATCCAGCCTCATTGTCAACTTCCAAAGCCAGAGGCACCGCCCGGTCTCTCGATGTCTCCGTCGAAACACGTCGTCTCCGGAGACGTTCCGTTCCGGACGAAATCATTCTCCGAGAATCTAGTCGTGGACGTGCCTTCCTCTATAGGGAGATTCTTTAAAGAACGAAGTAACAGCTTTTCGACTTCCATTGTTAAGCGCTTGACGTCTTTCAAAGACCAAGCCAGACCCGACGAGTCGAAGGCGATGAATGGCGTGACGGAGTTCAACATATCGGGTCTCAACGTTGTCGTAAGAATTAAAAACGACTACTTGGAGCAAGAACTGAAAGGTCGCGTAAGTTTCTTCTCAAGGTCGAATTGCAGAGACTGCACCGCGGTTCGGACATTTCTTAGACAAAAAGGTTTAAGGTTCGTAGAAATCAACGTCGACGTGTACCCACAACGAGAAAAAGAGTTGATAGAAAGAACAGGGACTTGTCAGGTGCCTCAGATTTTCTTCAACGACAAGTTGTTCGGAGATTTGGTGGCTTTAAACTCGTTAAGGAATAGTGGGTATCTTGACCAGAGGCTAAAGGAGTTGCTTGGGAAAAAATGTTCCGGCGACGCTCCTTCGCCGCCGGTGTATGGTTTCGACGACCCCGACCAATCGGAATCGCCGGACGAGATTTTGGGGAGTGTGAAACTGTTGAGACAGAGGTTGCCAATCCAAGATCGTCTCATGAAGATGAAACTCGTCAAGAACTGCTTCGCCGGAACCTCCATGGTCGATGTTCTTGTGCATCACTTGGGTTGCGACAGAAAACAGGCGAGTTACGTTGATATTACTTAATGATCATTTTATGACCGCCGGATTATAGTTGACTTTGACAAGAAAGTTAGTGACCAAGTGTTAGACTATTGATAGTTGTTAGTGATCGACAGAAGTTGGAGTTAGTTATCACACCTGACCTCATTTCAGTTAAGCCATTAGAGAGAACCAAGATGGTTCTGAGGTTTATTCAATCTTCTACTTGTTAGATTCTCACCAGGTGTAGGTGTGATTGGCTAAAGTAATTTCTTTGCCTTAACTGTTCTGCAAATTTTACCTTTGTTTCATGATCCTGCTAACCCTGATGCTTGTAACATGTATAGGCTGTTGAGATTGGTAAGAAAATAGCCAGAAAGCACTTTATCCATCACATCTTTGGGTAAGATGCATCCACTGGACTTCGAAATTTGCTCTCACCCAAACTCTGTTTCTTAGTGATTCTGTAAATCTTACAGGGAAAATGATTTTGAAGATGGAAACCATTTCTATCGCTTTCTTGAGCACGAACCGTATATCCCCAAAATCTTCAACTTTGGAGGATCTACAGACGACAATGAGCCTAAACCTGCCAATGTAGTTGGCCAAAGAATCTACAAGATAATGTCTGCCATTCTGGAGTCCTATGCTACTGATGACAGGCTCCATGTTGATTATGCTGCCATTAGCGAAAGCGAAGAATTTCGAAGGTATTGACCTTGTTCTACTCTAGGTCCACACTCTTGCTTGAAGATTTTAGATTTATGTTAAACAAACCTCATTGTCATTGGGATCAACTCTCTTATATCCATGACTGCAGATACGTGAATTTGACTCAAGACCTGCAGAGGATTAATCTGACACAGCTCTCAGCAGATGAGAAGCTGGCCTTCTTTTTGAACTTGTACAATGCCATGGCCATCCATGCTGTAATAAGATTTAGGGGTCGCCAAAGGGTCATAGATAGGAAAACCTTTAATAGCGAGTTCCAATACATTGTGGGAGGGTATTCATACTCTCTGGATACGATCAAGAATGGAATTCTCAGAAATAACAGAAGATTACCCTATTCTTTAGTCAAACCCTTGGGGAGTGGAGACAAACGCTTAGAGGTAAGCTCCACGTAATTCTCTTAGTAACTGGATTGAATAGGTGTTTTGACCTGGTTTTTGTTATTTGTTGACATGCAATATTTCTGAAAGTCGAAATGCACCGTGAACTGACAGATTGGTGTTCCTAAAATGAACCCATTGGTCCATTTTGGGCTCTGCAACGGGACAAGGTCGAGCCCCGTGGTGCAGTTCTTCACAGCTGAAGGGATTGAAGCCGGGTTAAGAAGTGCCGCAAGAGAGTTCTTCCAAAGAGGTGGAGTGGAAGTGGACTTGGAAAAGAGGACAGTTTCTCTTACAAGAATCTTCAAGTGGTCTGTCTGTCTGTCTGTTTGTCTCTGCATATTAATGTATTATTATGCTGGTCACTAATAGCTTGTTCTGCAGGTTTAGTGTGGATTTCGGACAAGAGAAAGAGATCCTCAAGTGGGTAATCAACTTCTTGGATGCAAATAAGGCTGGCCTTCTCACACATCTATTGGGAGATGGAGGCCCTGTTAGCATTGTCTATCAAAATTTTGATTGGTCTATCAATTACTAAGCTACACTTGTCCATACACAATCACTGGGATAAGATTGTGTTCTGTAAATGCTACCTTACCTGTAATGCCATTGAAATTAGTTGAGGGAGAGTTTTATAAAAGTTTATTAATTTTAAAAAATTAATAAATTGATCAGTTTTTAACAACAAAAGTTATTAAAATAAATCGAACTAAAAAGTTAAAAATTGAATCGAAAGTTCAAACGGTTCAACTGGCAAGTTTTTTAATCAACAAGTATAAGTCTTAATTTTTACATTTTATAAAGAGATTATTTCCGTGACTCGAACTTGTGACCTAATTCTACCGGCTGTTTAAAGGTTTGGTTACAAAAAAATTAAATTTATTCTCTTATTCAAAATTTAAATGAATTTATTACTGATTTTTTAAAAATAAAATATATCACATGTAGGAATAAATAAGCCCAATGAGTTTGGAAGCCCAAATAAAAAATTTCCCACCTTTTGTTCCCGCCAAAACTGAAGCAAGACTCGAACACTTCTATCAAATGAATACGTACTTACGTCCGTGTAAATGTTCAGTTTTGTTTGGTAGGAGAGAAAATGGAGACCACGAAATCAGCACCTACAGGATGCTACAAGTGTGGGCGTCCAGGCCACTGGTCTCGTGACTGCCCTGATTCGAACGCCAACTCCAATCCCAATCCCAATCATACCGCCGGTTTTTCTTCAAACAAATTCAACACCGAAATTCCTAAACCTGCCGCCGCCGATAAGCCCAAGAAAGTGCCCAGAACCAGACCCAAGCTTACTCCTGAGCTCCTCCTCGGGGACGACGGCCTTGGATATGTCCTTCGCTATTTCCCTCGTCACTTCAAGTATCGCGGCCACGGACACGAGGTACTTTGAGCCTCACCCATCGGCAATTTACCACTGTTTCTCTTGATTCGACTTCTCTGTGTCGAGTGATTTAAATCGTAAACGAGTTGGGGTTTTTGTAGGTGAAAGATTTGGGGAACTTGATTCGATTGTACAGTGAATGGCACTCCCATATATTACCTTACTACTCCTTTGATCAATTTGTACAAAAGGTCGAACGAGTTGCCGCCACAAAACATGTAAAGGTAATAATACCCATTGTTCGTATCCGTTCAGCTATTCTGTTAACTGATTATTTTGGTAAAACACAATAAAGTTTTAATTATTAGTGGGGAGGATTTTTTGTACACACGATGTTTTGACTGGTCTTCTTAACCTGTAATTCTTATGTAAGCTTACACATGAAATCATCTGACTAAATGTGGACAATACATAATATATATTCTAATTTGATCTGTGATTAGTTATTAGCGTATTGATTGACAGAAGTTATCATATGCAGTGCACACTTTGGCCCTGAAAAATATGTTAAAAGTCATCATAGTCAAGCATGGAATGCTTTCATCATAGTCGTACTCATGACTTGACATTGGAGATCTCTGCAGATAAAACATTAATGAATTGAGAATATTTCAGTCTTGTTTTCTGTTGCTTTTCTTAGTCAGAAATGGTTATATTTTGACTGCCAGTCTCTTTCTTTTAGCTGAAGGGCTTGGATGGATATTGGTCTTTCCACTTTATATGCTAGTACGAGTTTTTTCCATTCCTTATCATCATATGTCCACCCGGGTTGACTTCTTATCTGCTTTTAGTGTCGTACTAGTGTCTATAAATGGATATCTGTTATTAGATTCCTGCCTTGTTTAACACGAGAATATACCAAAAAGACATGGACTGACAATCAAAATAATATTAGATTCCTGCCTTGTTCAACACAAGAACATACCCAGAAAAAGAAAAATTATGTATGCAAAGCAGTGACTCTTTCAAGAAATTGATTTCTTTTGAACAGACATGCATCAAAGATTTAAGAGAGAGGGTTGCCAGAGGAGGGGATCCAACAAAGTTGCGTGAATCACCACCTGAGCACGTGATTCATGATGATGAACAAGGTACAGTGGCTATCTTGCTACCAAAAGTCATTTGGGTCTTTTTTTCATGCATTTCAATTGCACGAAGGCACAAGTTTCATCTGGCATCATCGTTCACATGGTTAACGATTCCTTATTAATGGACAAAAAATATGTCACTATGTAATGTTGAAGAATAATTAGATTACTTGATAAATAGTGCGTGAAAATTGCATGTTCCAATTCAGCATTTCAAGATCTGTGTCCATTGTTTATCATAAGATAAAATCTTGAGAGTTTTGCAATTTGCGTCGGTAAAAGCTAAAATGGTGAGTATTGGAAAATTGTTGGTAAACTATGACATTGCTTGGTGAAGTTCTATTGCTATCGAGGAAAAAGTCATTTTGGGATCATCTTACATGTCAGGTAAATCACTCAAAATTAAGTTAATTTGAGTTGGTAGGTTTGCTTCTATCATAAAAAGTTTGTCTATGGACTTTTGCTAGGTGAGTTTGACAAGGCCTTGTCGGGCTGATCTCTCAAATTTGTGTTTAATTTTGTTCCAGTTTTTCACTGTACTTGAATTTAATCTATATGTTATATAAACATATCCATTTTCTCAAAACAAAAGGCTTGCTACTAGAAAGGCATTTGAAGCAATTCCTAGTGCTTGAACTCCAGGACTATCCTTGAGGATTGGGAAAATAATCAGTTAATGCTTTATGTTAAATGTTAAAACTTTTGACCAAAAGACTTGTGTTTTTCTAGTCTAATTGGTTTTTGTCATAAGAGATTTTCCTTTACTGTTATTACGATTTGCTGACAGTAGCTCTTCCCAGTGATTGTATCCATTTCAGCAACAATCACATGTAAATGATAAGACGTTTTTGTGCTGTAAGAGAAACCATTATTCCTTTATTTTGAAGTTACTGCTTTCATTCTTATAGTTCTTTCAAATCCTGCAGAAGTCGTGAACTGTGATGAAGTTCATGAGCAGGGTGCTCCAACACAAAACCATGATTCTGAGTTTCTACAAGAAGACCTACTTCATGAGATTTATGAGAAAGTTACTGAAGTAAGTTTCATTTCTTAGTTTAGTTGAGCATCTATTTTATGCCGTTAGAATTTGTGGTTTTTCATTTCAGTTCTTAGAAAGCAGTAATCAATATGGTTAACTAGTTTAGTACCTCTCAATGAATAATTAGAGGAATTATGTCGTTGCATTCATGGCTAATGATACTTCGGATAACTTCTGCCTCAAAAGTAAATTTGGGAGCACCTTACAAGCACTCATTCTTTGATTAGCCGAAACTGATTTAATGATCGTGTACTGCTGAATAACAAGCATGTTGCGATTGAACTATTTTGTTGAAACCATTGAATTTGAATGGACAACTCTCATCCAACAGGAACCAACCGGGACCTCACAAGGCGCCGTGAAGTTGCCAGATCAGAATGTTGGAACAACCAGCTGCACAGAAGCTCTTATCACAGATGAACAAAGAGCTCGAATGGAAGCTAGCAGGTTGAAGGCATTAGAGAGAGCTGCAGCTCGACTACAGTGAACTTGCCCGTTTATTGTTTTGTTGCTCTCTCCCGGTTTTGTTTCCATTTAATAATTTCTTTTGGGTTGAACAAACATTTACTCTAAAAGTAGCGTCCGCTCGGTTTGTTCTGTCGAGCTTTTAAATTCGTACCAACAAAATTAACGCAATGTTTGATAAGATTTAATGTATTGAAATAGAATAGGGAATGCAATGATATGAAAGGTACATCAATCCTTCTAGTAGTCATTGTATTAGAACTATATGGAATGTGAAATTTGATTGCATTGTAATTTTCATTAGGTAAAGGAATGACTAATGCAATATAATGTTGATAATTGAATGCCTTTTACTAGGTACTGTTTAAGTGTGTCATGATTCTTTTATTAATCCATATATAAATTTCAAGTATGGTGGCACGTTTTTTTTTAAAATTAGGAAATATAAATGAGTATGTTGACGTATGGCATGCAAATTTGGAAGATCAGGATGGAAATTGATGTTTCGTGGAAGCTTTTTGGTAGATATAATTTGGAACGAGTGTGACCTATGGCGTCTTAATCTGGGCATGTTAGTTATATCACATCGCATTTAATGAATAGAGGTCAGAGGAATAGGACATGGTTGTGTCTTTGGTCATTTATTAGTGAGCAGAGAAATACGATGGTCCAAGATTTAAAGACATGAATATACTAGAGCCTATGTCGTATTTTGGAATTAGATGGTGAGACTTGTAAATTAGACACGGTTATGCTTTAGATTGTGTGCCAACCTTATCTTATTTAAAAGCATGACTTTTGGTGGATTTTAAATTTTGAAAGGATTTTCAGATTCATTAGAGTTATGATTCAACGGGGCTGATAAAGGGGCTATTTGAGTAAACTTATATTACAGTAAAACCTCTATAAATGAATATTTTTTTGACCTGAAAAATTATTATTTTATATGGAGTTATTAATTTATTGATAAATGAATATTTTATTAATTTATCGATAAATTAATATTTATTAATTTATAAAATAATTTTATTTTGTACATTATATTTGTCAAATTAAACAATTAATTTTTTTCGTAACTAAGAAAAGAAAATAAATAAACAATTAATTAATGATGGTGCATTGTATC
>JANKOD010000191.1:5695655-5706533 GCA_026284645.1 Erythroxylum acuminatum
CTGCGTCTTCCTGGACTGTGTTCTATTGTCGTGGATACTCAGAAAGTCTATTACTCTCTTCAATCATCTATAGAAGACTCATCTAATTTTGGTAAAATTATAGATGATTGTTTAGACATTCTCAAGCGTAAAACTAATGTTTCAATGCGCTGGATTCGTAAGCACTGCAATGTCGAAGTTCATGAGTTAGCTCGACATTCTCATTTGTATATCCCTTTTATAGTTTGGAATCGTTATCCTATCTTTGCTTAATAAAAGGTCTAGCTTTAAATAAAAAAAAAACAAACTATCCTTATTAAATGACGTAGATGACTTTAACACCCACAGCTCTCTAAGACGGAGATTTAGAAAATAAAGGCTAAAAGATGGTGATTGAACACTAAGATCTTCCACTCCTTAATCTTCAGCAAGTGCAACACTAAAAGCTTAAGGCCCTTCGCTTACAACTGATATAGCCTTCGACTATTTTAATAACATATTAGGATGGACCAAGAGGCAAGTATTCAATTATCCAAGAACTCAGATCTAATCAACAGGTTGACAACCTCACCAAGCTATTCACTAAAATAAACATTGAAAAGGGTGACAATCTTTGGAGACTTCTCAATAAGTAAGCTCCTTAGAGAAGTTATTAAGATCTATCTTAAATCAAGGCTCTAAGTTCCTGGAATTTTGTAAGAGTTTAAACCCTCAGCTTGTTGCAACATTTTGATTCGGACCCGTAACTCCAGCCTTGTTAACTGGACGACTTCATATGAACCAGATTTTTTTCTAATGGTAAAACAATATAGAATTGATGTCAAATCCTACGCTCAAAATATGACCGGTGACAGGGTCCTATATCTGATATCTAAAGATATGGGAGGGATTTTGCGCAAAAAGGCATCGTCGTACCAACCAAAACAGGAATAGTCTTTGATTCAATAATTTCAATCATCCCATACTACACTACAATTGGACCAGGACGCTAATCAATCAACCCTTCCACACGATATACTCCTCACCATCCGTATAACCCGAGATGATGGCATCAAACAACTAGGCCACGGCAGGTTTGGCCTTCTTGCGCCTTGTCTTAACACCATCATCCTCCTTTGCCTCACTGACTCCATCATTACCCTTCTTTCGCTTATTGCCTGGCTTGGGTTTGTGAGCAGTTGGTAGCTCTTTAGAGTCATCTATATTAGGTCCTTCAGGTGATGATGTCTTTTCTTTTTCTTCGTCAACAGTTGGCATGTCATGGACAACATTCGTTTCATGCTTTTGGGTTTCCAGCTGCGGTTTGGGTTCTGCTTGTTCCTTCAAGTTGTTATTCACCTGCATTGGACAGGTTTCAGCAGAATCACCAGTATCAGAAGTAGCTTTTGGCGTCTCATGAGCACCATTGCTTTCCTCACTGCAATCTTCTGAATTTTCCATCTCTTCAGTTTTCTGCTGCAGCGATTCAATAACATCCATCAATTGCGTATTGACCTGTCATGCAACGCAGATTTCATGAGTTTTGCTGATACCTTAACAAATTTAAAAACAGCAATTTAATAATAACTTGAAGCCATCGCAATGAACAACCAGAACAAAAGAAACCTTTTGTTACATTACATCAACAAAATGAACGTAACTGATTGCTTGCAGTACCTGTGGATTCTGAAGAAAATCAGCTATGTCGGTTGGGCACACAGGGCATTTCATAATATTTTTTTGTGCTCTTAAAGTTCGCCTTCCTTCACATGTCCTCTGTCTAATGTGACTTTGACCAGCAAAAGCACCTTCTAAACATGCTTTGCAAAAGTTGTGTGCACAAGGTGTAGTCAAGGGATTAGTCATCAACTTCCGGCAGATCTGACAGCTAAACTCTACAGGAGCAATAACCAGATACACACTTTTGCTTGATATCATAGTAAAACAGTTGACCATCCAAACTAAATAGTAAGCACTTAAAGAGTCTGAAGCCTGCAAGCAGGTACTTCATAATTATCCAACCTTTTAGTAGTTTTTCTTTCATTGCCAATTTCAACCCTTTATTGCTCTTCCTGATTATCATGCCCTGTTTTGGACTTGCACAATTGACTCCTTTTTGGCTAGATGGGGAAGCTTTTTTCCACAACCAGCAACCTTTCTCATCCTAAAAACAGAAGCATTTATGACATATATAACCAATGGCACATATCTGGCTAGCACATTTTGCTATAGCAAGAAAATTTTAGACAATTGAGGAGGGTATGCAATGGATGGCGGTGTATCCTACTAGATGCAAAATTATGCATAAAATTCAATCTAGGACAACATTTCATGCAAGTGTTTCAGTGTTGGTAAGATATACAATGAGCATTCAGTTATGGAATGCAAAGACACCACATTAGCTTACATCAAAATCCCAGGCTGGGGATCCCTTCCTTTCAATTAAATCAACTGCATTCTTTAACTCCCTGATGGCTGGTAAAGGCCTGGGGCGATCACCATGAACATCACTGCAATGTGATTTTAGAAATAATAAGCACTTAAACGAAGACGAGGAAGGTAAGAGAGTAAAACTGAAGTCATTCAAACCTAGTCCAAGGGGCAGGATCATTATCACATCTAACAAAAAGATATCTGCAAACCTTGAAGCCCTAACATAACAAGAAAGTTAAAGAAAATACCGGTTAGGAAACATCATTCAGCTTAGTTGGTTACCCTCTATGGAAAGATTATTATAACATTAACCTGCTTTCCACTCTTTCGCCAACATTTCTCAATTCTATAAATCCCATCATAGCGTACACCTTTTTCAGGTGCATAGGCAGAACGTTTCTCTTTATGGGACCTGCCCACAAAATGGAGAAATGATTTTATGTTATCATCAATATTTTAAAAATCAAACCAAAAATTAAACTAATAAGAAATGTAAGATCTAAAAGTTCATCCTTTATTAAAATGTCATAATACTGGTATACAATAAAAATTGAACAAAATAAAAAAAATAAATGTGGTTAAAAAAAGTATCATTACTCGTTAAAGAAGTTAAAACTTCATTGAAAAAAGATATTATTAAATAAAACTTATTAATTATTCTAATTTATAAAAAAATTAGTTAGTTTACAAAAATCAACCTATTAATTAATAACTAATTGTTAATAATAAAATTATTAATATAAATCGAACCAAAAAGTTAGTTGATTTAAGAATTTACAATTAAACTGATTAAACCAGTTTGAATTTTTAATCATTGGTTATATACTTATATCAATAGTAGAAATCACTATTCACAAACAAGTTTCCATTATCCAAGAAATATGCTTCTTATAAAGAATAAGGTTGCTGCTGCTGCATAATGCACACCACAGGAAATGAAAATGGAAGTCAAATTTGGGTAAACTAATCATTGGCATTGAAGAAAACACACTGAAAGTAATCCTAACATGGTATGCTGCCATAGTTTATACAGAAAATCAAAATCACCTGACTACTCTCACAGGATAACCAAGCTTACAGCTGAGTCGCAATGCTTCGTTGCCCTTTTCAAAAGTCTGATCAAAAGAATGTGATTTGTTTGTACGCTTATTGCCACTAAGGTCCCTTCCTCCACTGAACACAAAATTGCCAAAACAAAATCATACATAAAAACAGAGAAACTACCAAATATTACTTCTAAAAATTATGAGCTAAAGCGTAAAATTAGCCCATCATCTCTTACGATCAGTCACTGTAAAGTTCAGTCATTATAATCCAGCTCACAAACATACTCCAGCACACAAAAATGTGACCAGTACCTCCCAGTGTACAGGAACCATTCACCGTGGTCCTCATCATCTTCATATCCTCCAGAGAGAGCCACTGATTGAGCACCATGCTTAGACTGACCAGCAATGCCCGCAACATGAGGAAGGTGGGCACCCCATTGTCTGCACTCAAGCCTATCCTCCCAACACTCTCCAACCAAGACACCCATATTTCTCACAGGATCATTCTCAGCAAGTATTGGTCCAAAATGATCAGGAGGTACAGTCACAAACACCTTCCCACTACAAGCATTGGCCTTGCCACTCTTCTTCGCACGCTCTGTAGTGTATGCTTTGTCCGGCCTGTCTTGGTTGTGCACGTACTGATACATCTTAGGGGGTGCATTTGTAGCACCAGATTGAGAAGTTTTGGCCATACGGATGGCATAAACAAGCGTGGAGTTGATACGAGGATTGTGTGCCATCTTTTGAGGGATTTGATGGCGGCAATTTGCGCACGTTTGCTTCCCCTGTGCAATCCACTTCTGGAAGCACTTGAGGCAGAAGTTATGACCACATGGCGTCTGCAATAAAACCCACAACAAGAACGACAGCTAAGATATACGTTCCAGTTCAAGGATCTAAATCAACAACTAAGCTACATGTTCATAACGGCATCATATACACATTTTAGCTAACTTTAAACGAAGAAATGAGAGGAATTGATACCGTCACAGGCCTTTCCGGCAGCTGCATGCAAAACGAACAGTTCAGTCTTCCGCTAAGAATATCGAGGAGATGATTATCTTTGGCGTTGACTTTAGTTGAGTCCGATGAAGAAGGCGCTCCTTTACTGAGAAGCTCCTGGCGTCTCTTGGCCTTGTCCAAGTCGGAAAGCGAAGAGTCATTCTCGATGGCGCGAATCGCGGCAATGAGGTCGGATGTGGATGACGCTTGGGTTGGTGCGACGGCGTTGGGGTTGGGGTTGGACATGGAGCAGTCAGGACAGTCCCAGTTGAGGAGGGCGGCCATGGTTGGGGGAGGGGAGGACAGGCAAGGAGCGTGCCAGGGAGTGGCGCATGTCTTGCACGTGAGGATCTCTTCGGTGGGGGGCTTGTTCTTGCAGATCATGCAGTTCCCATCGCCGTCGCATGGAAGCTCCATTGAAGATGAAGATGAGAATGAAGGTCTGAGAAAGTAAAAGGTTATTGGATTGTTTGATGGTGATATGTTTGTTTATTGTTTTAAGAACACGCGATGGAGAGAGATTGGCGAATGGGCGGGATTTGAATAAAATAAGCAAATAGTTGGGCGGGACTTGACTGACTGATTGATTGATTGATTGATGCCTGAAGATTTTAAAACCCTTTTTTTAACTTTCAATTCCCCCCAAACTCCGCCACTAGTCTCTCAGCATTGATGTCGCAATGGGCCGACTCGACTGCCTCAGTTTGGTCGCTTCTGCGTTGTGGCCTTTGAAGTTTGACCCTTTGCCACTACCTGTCTACCCCCACTACAGTCTATGGTCTGCCTCTTCTTGCCTCAGTTTGGTCGCTTCTGCGCTATGTGAATATTGATGCATAGTCATACAAATTAGGAATTGACATAACATAATTAATTTGAAACTATAAATGTTATAAGATCTATGATTAAGTTTATGTATGAGCTTAAAATATAGAGCAATGTCACATATATGAATGCAATATTAAAGGTCATGTAACCAAACATTCAAACTTACCATTACCAAAGCATATATGAATATAATAACTTATTATAAAAGTTCATGCATCTAAATTGAAATAATAATAAAATTGCTAGATAATTTATCAAAATTTGAAACAACAATCATCTTGTACATTTTAAGTTTATTATTATTATTTTATACGTGCGTGCTTACTTGAAAGTTGCTACTTTATCAATTATAACTTGTTATATGATTAAATATTTCCAAAATGTTTATAATATATATACACACACATTTAAATGTTTGCGAATAACTTATATAATCATATATGTTAACTATTTTAGATGGATAAGCATATTATTTTAATGGAGAATTCTAATCCAGTATCAGAGTGGACACTAGCATAAACTTATAATTCAATACTAAGTAAAGAATTAAGTCATGTTGAAGGACCAAGTTTATTAAGAAGTCAAGTTTGGAATCACTTCAACAAAACTTTATCAATAGACGGAATAGAGAAGTCATATAATAGAAAGAAGCTCGTATTAGGAGGTTAAACATTTTTAACCTCTAATCTATTAAGAGGGAATAATGAAATGACTATTATAGCTTATGACAACAATATATCAAAGTTTTTACTAACTAGTATGATCATGTGATGCATATCCATTCTCCAAAGTCGATAATAAAAGATTTAGGATGTTGATCACCAAACTCCAACTAACCTTCAAGATCCCAATTTAGATTATCTTAAAGAAAGCCATGATCAAAGAAATATTAAAAATTTAATGGAGTATTGAGAGATAAGTTGCCATCTCATTAGACATATGGACAATTAATAACTAAAAGAAGGGTTATATGATGATATGACACGGTACATTGACAATAATTGGACTTTATGTAGTAAACTACTGAGGTAAATTATATTCTTTAATATAGTTATCGTTTATTTTTTTTGATTATGTTATGATTGATATTTGTTCATATTTGTAAATGGCAGGTTTATTTATGTGCTGACATCACATACAATCAAAAGGTTGACAACTGTGTTAATCAATAATTTAATAGAATGGAATATCGATACTAAGATGTCTACCATAATACTCGACAATTGTAGCATGAATGATGTGATGATCGAAAAGTTGAAGAAAAAGTTATGGGTTGGGAGCTTAAAAGTTGGTGGAAGATTATTCAATATGCATTTTTTATTCATATTCTGAATTTGATTATGAAAACATATCGGAGGTGATAAAGGAAGCAATAGAGTCGATCTAGAATAGCGTAGCATACTGGAGTGTAACACCCAAAAGAGTTAAAAATCTAAAGAACTACATGACAACTAAATATTCCGTGCACAAAAAAGTTGGTATTGGATTGTCCTTATAATAGCCCAGATCACCCGTTTACAGATATTGTCCGCTTTGGGCCTTGGCCCAACCAAGCCCTCACGATTTTGCTTTCCCCGAGGCCTTCCCAGGAGGTCACCCATCTTAGAACTATTCTCACTCAAGCACATTTAACCTCAGAGTTCCGATGGGATCCGGTGCATTAGGCCATGAAAAACGCGTTTGTAAGGGAGAGGTATCTATACCCTTATAAGGCGTACTTCGTTCCCCTCTCCAACCGATGTGGGATCTTACACTCTCCACCCCCTTAGGGCCCTGCCCTCTTTAGGGTTCAGCCTAGCTGGCACACCGGTTCGAGTGCCGGCTCTGATACCACCTGTAACATCCCAGATCACCCGCTAACAGATATTGTCCACTTTGGGCCTTGGCCCAGCCAAGCCCTCACGGTTTTGCTTTTCTCAAGGCCTTCCCAGGAGGTCACCCATCCCAGAACTACTCTCACCCAAGTGCATTTAACCTCGGAGTTTCGATGGGATCCGATCCATTAGGCCATGAAAAACGTGTCTGTAAGGGAGAAGTATCCGTACCCTTATAAGGCGTACTTCGTTCCCCTCTCCAACCAATGTGGGATCTCACAATATAAGTTTGTGATGAGAAAAGAATTTGAAACAGAGGGAGAAGACGACGATTTCTGTGAAAAATGGCAAGTGGAGAAGTCACCCTCGTGCAAATGCACGACGGTGACATTGGAGGATAAGTTGGAGAAGTCACCCTCGTGCAAATGCACAACAGTGACTTTGGTGAATAGGTTAGAAAAGCTTTGTTGGGTTAAGCGGAAGTCGTGCTTAAGCACAACGGTGACTTCACTTGATTAAATTGAGAAGTCGCCCTCATGCTTAAGCATGAGGGTGACATTGCTGGAGTTGGTTGAAAAGCACCGTCGTGTTTAAGCACGACGGTTGCTCTACTGGTTTGACCAAAGGGGTTTGACTTTCCTAGAACATCTTTGCTTCTTTTCGCTATAACTTCTTCATCTGATATCCAATTGACTTAGGAATTGAAGCAATGGACTCATATGATAATAATATTCATCTCCACACAAAAAAATTAGAATTTTCTGAATTGAATTGATTAAGGAATTTGAGATGAAAGTGTGACTGTACTGAAGTACGATAACTGGGATGTTTTTATTGATCATACTTTGGTAATTTACTTATATCTGGATCTGTAGATTTCCAAATGGAGTGATTCTTATTTTTAATTAAACTAGAGTCATAAGGCTACAAATTATTTGAAGTGATGGAATACTAATCCAATCTCTAAGAATTTCACAATCTGATTAGAAGTTGAGATAAGAATTATGTTGAAGCTTAAGAACAATCTAAAATCTTTTGGAAATAACTTTCAGTGTACTAACCCAAATTAGATGAACTTGGTATCATCGGAAACCTACGACAAAGAGTGACAACTTTCTAGAATGAAGTATTACCTAATTACCTCACCTTCCTGATGAAAATAATTGAACAAAGTGAACCGATAGTTGGTTGTGAGATAAATTTGAATTGAGCAATTGAGTATGGTTTCACAAGATCGATAATGTGATAAGATGAAGGATAAGAATCCCAGATTGTTGACTTGAACATGCATCACACATATTCAGTATATATGTGTGTGCATAATTGATTTCATAATCATGCACAATAGTGATATATGTTTGTATTAAATGCTATAGAGGAACCCTTAGAGCGATCGATTCTAGATATTATCGGGACTTCGAGGCAATAAAGCAATAGAGAGCTTCTGTAAGTAATTTAGACGGTAAATTTTGTAACTAATTTAGATGATATCTTTTATAAGTAAATGTATGTAAGTGATCTTGGAGTCTCTGTAAGTAATTCAGTAAGAAAGTTTTGATGGTTTTGCTTTGACTGTTGGTTTACTATTGATTTTGCTCCATTAAATGATTTGCAAAGCTGTCAGAAATTTTTAGGACGCTCACATTTTATTTGGTTCTGTTTAGTACTGAATTGAATTGTGTTTTATGATGTTTGTGTTCTGAGCCTTAGGACAATGAATGTTTGAAATATTTGAAGCATGTAAATATGATTGACTAATTTTTATGCTCATGAAATTAACTTGTTTGGTTTTGTAACTATCAAGTCCTAGTCGTGGATAAATAGACATGCCTAGAAGGGTTTGCAACCGCTTATGTAGCACTTTGGTGTCTTCTGATAATGGCACTTCGGTGTCTTCTGTAATGGCACTTCGGTGTCTTCTGCTAATGGCACTCCGGTGTCTTTTGTTAATGGAACTTCGGTGTCTTTTGATAATAGCACTTCGGTATCTTCTATTAATGGAACTTCGGTGTCTTCTAATAATGGCACTTCGGTGTCTTCTGTATAAGTCCCGTTACCCACTTCTGTTTATGGATTTATAGTATAACGTGTGTTGTGTTTTGATCTCTGGTAAGCTTTAATAAGAACAAACAATATTTTGATCAAATGGGTTAACACCCTATTTTTGAAAATCAGTTTTGTATTCTGTATGTTATGTTTTGCTATTAAAATGACTGACTTTAGCTTGCGAAGTGTTTTCCTTAATAAATCTTATTTTGTTATGAATTTAAGTATATTGAGATGCTTTTATGTAATATGATTTAGTATCTGTTATGGTTAAACATAGTTTAGTTATTACTCACTAAGCTATATGCTTAACACGGTGGATTTGCTCCGTATAGGTTCAGAGAGAAGGACGTAGGGACTGGGACAAGTCAACCGCAATGGCCAAAGGAGTCTGAGTTTTGTTATGCTCAAAATGTATTTTTGAGTTTGTTTTTGGACTTGTATATGACTTTGGATTTTTGTTTGAAGGCTTGTAATAACCTTAATTCAGGCTAGTTTCTGGAATTATGTTATGTATTGTATGTTTGTTTGAGATTCTAGAATTGCATGTATAAAGTGTCTCGTATGTTTGGAATGTTTATTTTTGGATGTTATGCTTCCACGAAATGTTTTGCACTCAATATGTTATGTTATGTTTATGTGGCGCTCGCAATATCCTCCCAGGGGATATTAGGGCGTCACGTATTCTATCGATAAAATTAAAATTTAGACGCCACCGTTTGCTTCTTCTTCGTCATTTTTGAAAAATAAAAAACAACGTCGTTTTCATTAAACGTCTGATCTTAGCACGAAGCCCACCCCCCCGTCCTCATGTTCACCTCACATTCTTCTTCTCTCTTGCCGCCAGTTCTGTATCTCCGTGTGCAGGCGTGGGTTCGCTTCTCACCATCCATCTTCTTCCTTCTGCATCCATCTTCTTCTTTTGCGTGTTTTAGTTCCCTGAGAGCATTTTCATTCTACGTCTTCGTCATGCTTCGGTTTCCTGCTTCCTTCCGGTGCTTTTGTGCTGTTCTTCCTTCTGCGTCTTCCTTTATTCATCAATTAAGGTTAGTGGGTTTTGTTTTGTACTGGGTTTTGTGTACTACTTTCATAGTTTCCAAATTGTGTTCGTGTGGATGTTGAATTTGTGGGGATGTCATACTGAATTCATGTACTAAACTGTGTTTGTGTGGATGTTGAATTTGTCCATATTTGGAATTGTCTGAAACCTTTGCCTAGTTTTTCGTTTTTGAAATCCTGGACTGTGTATTTCTTATGAACTCTAATTAGTTAGTTATTTTCATTTTGGTTAAAGACAGCAAATGTAAACTTATCCATCAAACTGATAGGAGATAACGTGTTTCGTGATGTTGTTGTGTTAAGATGAAGACTTCTAAGCTATCCTTATTGGCGCCTCTGTTGAGATGTGTGTCATAAAACTAACCATAGTTGAATTGCCATAAGATTATACAACGTTAAGTATTATTGTACAACCATAAACGGATGGATACGCACTTTTTTGTAAGCTATATATGTTGGATCCCGCTTCCGGAACCCAACCTTCTTGCGAAAACATGAACGCGTTCCTATTACCTTGAAGGCTTATTCCATTGAACCCTAATTAGTCATCATTTTTTTCTCATTGTACCCTTATTAGACCTTATTAATACATCTTCAATCTTATAACATCCTAAAAATTTACTCACAATTTGTTCAATGGTGTACCCATACTAACCAATCACCATGCTTGAACTCATTTCTCCTACTTG
>JANKOD010000191.1:5715378-5729306 GCA_026284645.1 Erythroxylum acuminatum
AAACTGTAACTGAAGAAGATAAAGTTACATGTAAATACACTTGCTTTCCAGGGCACTATATTTACATAACTCCAACACCATTCGGTTCAGTCAGAAATAGAAATCACGAAGCAAAGCTCTATGTGCAGAATACTAAGCTTAAAGCTCTTTCAGACTGGCTACTCTGATCACAACGTCTTTAACTGAGCATGCATTTTATGAAATACATCAAATACAAACTATACCATGTATAACAGTCATTCATGATGCATAGTCAGAATCTCATAGTCATCAGACCTAAGTTCGGCATTCAACTTTCGTTGAGTATACAGAATTCAAAATTCAGAATTCAGATGCAAATAGAACAATTCCAATACATTCCCAAATATTAAACTCCTCAGACCATTAAAGTCTGAAATTCATAACAATTCACAAACAGTTCAATAATCAGAAGTCAAACAAATCAAATCAATCCTAGGAAAATCATCTACGTTGACTCACAGTACGCTCCAATATGCTATTGCCTGGATGGTCCGACAATGTCTAACTGGCGTCCAATGTGCTCCTCTATATCATACAAAACATATTTACATATATCACACTTTTGCACAAATGTATAAGTATTCCTTTATGCACATCTATGTTTATAAAATATGCATAATGCATGTTCAATGACAATTTCGGGTATCTTATCGTGATTCTTGTCACCATATCATTCATATATCAAAACTCTCATAATTATCATTTGTAATTAGGGTTTGGACCACAATAAAACAATGTGAAACTAATTTCGTAACTCAATTGTTCATTTCAGATTTTTGTAACAACATGCTTTCAGGTCAACCTTGCATGACCATTCTAATAAGGTAATTTACACAATTAGGCAATACTTCCTTCTAGAAAATTGTTCTACAATGTCCTAAGTTTCTAATGACACTAAGATCATACAATTTGATTCAGTATTCCAAAAGTTATGGTCAATTTACTTTGGACTATTCTTTGAACTATAACTATATTCTGTATTCAACTTCAAGTCAAATTTTGTAATTCTTAATGACAGAATTAAAATTCCATCTCTTCAGAAAATTTGTACCCATATGTCTATATTTCAATTTAAATCTAGAATCATTCCATTTGGATTCCTACTGATCAAAATATAGTCCAAATACTGAAGTATGTTTAGTGAAATTATCCTAGTTATCACATTCCAGTATTCCTCAACATTTTCATCTTAAATTCAATAACCAATCCATTTCACATGGCTATAATTTTTGGTGGAGATGAAGAACAACATGTTATGAGTCTATTGGTTTAAGAATCAAGTAATTTGGATGTTACGTGAAGAAGTTATAGCAAAAAGATCAAAGGATGTTCAGAAAACTATTTTCCTTTAGAAAGCTTCAGGTCACGATCGTGCAGAGGCATGATCGCGATTTTTCAAACCATCGTGCGAAGTCACGATCGTGCTTGATTGAGCCCAAGTTATCTTATAAATTGGCTGTATTTTCATAATTGTTAATGTACTTTTTGACTCCTAATTTGTGATTTTTGAGCTTAAATTAGTTCCTTATAGTGAGCTTATATTATTTGCAATTTGTTAGTAAAATTGTTGCAAATTGATATTAATTACATTATAATTTTTCTAAGGACAATTGATATTACAAATTGCTATTTTGTCTTGTAGGAAAAGAAGGAGTCAACCATGCCGGGAAGTCAACAGGACGTGAGCCCTCAGCATGTAGACACGTCGCGACGTATGCCAATTCCTACGTCGTGGTGCATCGATAAGCAACAGCACGTCGCGACGTCAAACAATTAACCCTCCGCGGCGAGCGAACAAGAGCAGCACGTCGCAACGTTCATTAATTGACTTGTCGCGACGTGCAGATGGATACCCAAACTCCAAATAGAAATTTCCCTCACTGTACTGACCCGACCCGTTATTAATCTTTAAAAGTTGCCAAATTAGGTCACAACTAGGGGAGATATCGACTAAAAAAACATAACTTCGGCAGCCACCAGAGACGACAAAAACACTCTCCACTGTACCGCCACCAACATCTCCATCTTCGATCATCACCTACCATCTCCGGTCACTTCATCATCATCTTTACCGTCAGTCTCTGCAGTCATGAGTAACATCGGGACCTCAGTAGTGATGGAGATCCTTGGAGTTATGCACGGCTAAAGGCTTCCGACCTCTTGAAGATGTAGCAATGGCTTGAGTTCACCGGGGCTTCAAAGGGGAGTTATCCACATTGTCAACATTTAATTATATTATTGTAAATCGCTGAGTTAGGGTTTACGGTAGTATAGTTAGAGATGCATGGTTAGAGTTTAAGCATGTGTTGAACAATGTTTTGTGATTTGGACCTTGTTATATGTAGAACTTTGATGATTAATATATGAAGTCTCATATATGTCTTTTGGTGATTGCATTAATCCTCATTATCTACTTAGTTGTGTGTGATATAGATGATTATGTTTGATCCGATTGACCAATTGCATTGACTTGTCCATTTTACACGCTAAGGTGCTTTTAACAAAGTTTTAAGTAATGGAGTTCATTAATTAAAACTTTGGACCTAAAGAGTCCTTTAGGATTGATCTTTTGAAAACTTAATAGATTGCACTCTCCGATAATTTGATTTGAACCGTGTTAGCCTAAGCTCGTTTTCAAGAGGACTTTATCCAACTTGATCATAGTTTAAACTTTTGTTTATTTCAAATTCCCAAAAAATCCAAAAAGATACTTTTTACAATTTTCTTTAATTTTAGTTATTTTCCTAAAATTTTGATCAACATACAAAACACCCCGTTTTTATCAACTTCAATTGCATTGACTATAGGCTAGCTTAACCTTTTTCTTCAGTTCCGATTAAGTGAGACGACCTGAGGTTGCATCTTATACTGCAATCCTTGGTTTTATTATTTTTGACCGATTTTCAAGGATCGATAATTAGATCGAGACGACAGAGCCGCGATATTGTGACATTTCTCATATAAAATTTTAAAATAAATATAGTTTAAACTTTTTCATTTCAAAAATTTACGTGTACTAATTAATATATATTTTTAAAACAAATATATTTTTATTAAGCAATTGTGTTAATTAAATAAATGCAACATTTCTTAAATAATATTTTTTGGTTTATTTTCTTTTAAAAATAAATTTAATTTGAACTTATTCATTTCAAAATTTATATTTAATATATACATTTCTTTTGAAAATTTATTTTTATTAAGCAATTGTATTAGTTAGACGAATATCACATTTCTCATATAACATCTTTTAATTTACTTTATTTAGAAATAGATTTAATTTGAACTTATTCGTTTTAAAATTTTATGTACGTTTCATATATATTTTTTAAAACTCATTTTATTAAACAATTATGTTAATTAAATGACTATAATTCTCGTATAACATCTTTTGGTCCACTTTCTTTTAAAAGTGGATTTAGTTTGAACTTATTAATTTCATATTTTATATATATTTAATATATACATTTTTTAAAACCTGCTTAAAAAATTTAAACCATTTTTAAATAATATATTAACCTTTTTACTGTTTTACTTATTTTAAAATACCTAAAAAACATATGATAATATTATAAATATAAGATTTTTTTTATCAAGTTATAGTAACTCGTACTAAAATTTGGTCAAAATAATTATTATATCACATGTTCATCAGCTAATCAATTGTTTGAGTGTAAGCAAAATTACCTGGAATCTATTTTTGGGATTAGATGGGATGACTCTTTTCCCATAAAGAGCTCGGTACGGAAAGGTCATTTACTCGAAGGTCACGAGTTTGTAAACAGGCTAATAGGAATCTTAAAAAAAGTTACGACATAACAAAGTAATGGAAACTATTCATAACAAAGTAATGGAAACTCTTCGTAAAGAAAACAAGGTTGGGCTGATGCGGTGACTTGCTCACAAGAGTTTATGTTTTATATGCTTCGAAAGTATTTACAGGAGGCAGGCGAGGAAGCGATTCTCCGGTGAAGTTATTAAAGGAGTTTGATGATCGTTTTGCAATTTTCATTTTTAACACTTAAGATGTTGCAGGAGATAGTTTAGTTTTGTGGAACCGATATAATAAGGTTAAACACATGTAGAACATCAAACATAACGCGATTAAATCATAGGAAACCCCATGCAAGAGGCCACCTTAATTATTTCTCAACCACAACGAAGGACCTAGATGAGCCAATTAAGAGGTCAACTCCTTAGTGTTCTCCTTTCTCCTTCACACACACACACACGTGTACATTCACACAGCTGCGGGAACTGCAATTATATATGGCTAACAACTAAAGGTGCAGAGGCAGCGAAAGTCACGGCACTTTCCACCTGAGAAACCATCTGTTTGGCAAGCAGCCTGGCAGAGGGCATCAATCCCACATACCCCTTGGAAGCTATGGCTTGGCGTCTCACATGTGCTTGCCTCTGCTGCCATCATTGGCCCTATCATTACATCAATACATATCCATCAGTAACTGTAGTACACAAACATACGAAATAACACAGATATGCGTACATAATAGTTAGAGCTGTTCAATGTCACATATGCAAGCACTATATACCAGTAGAAACGAAGAGCAGGAGCGAGAGAAAAACAATAGAGAGAAGACGCATAGATCGTTCCATATTACGATGCTACTGCGCGAGACCGAGTGAGTTTAGTGCAGAGAAGTGAAGGGTGCGAGTTTGTTCTTATAGAAGGGTGCGATAGGATCGAGGGTCCAAGTAAAAAAAAGATTTATTGTGTGTGTTAGACAAAACCATGTCCGGCAATGTGGTGATAATTTCTATAAGAAATGGACAAGGAAGGTCAATGGAACGTGTAGTAAAGTGCCGTCCCGTCAACATCGGAGCAATCTAACGTTCTGCAAGAGATGGGTATTATTGGAAGACTCCAATTTCAAACGTTTAAAACAAGAGTAACAGCCATTTGTATTTAAATTTACGTGGGTTGCTGGCTGAATTGAATTTATAAAAAGTTAGTGGATTTCAATTACACATATAGGTTCAATTCATCTTTATTTTTCTGTTTTAAACAAGTGAATTGAATTTAACATTATAATTGGATTCAATTCACCTGGTTCTAACCAAGTTGTAAAAAAATTTAGCATAACTTATAGAACAATGTAAAAGTATTATGATCAACAAGTGGCTAAACAAACTAAGTGTGAGGGTCATAATATGATAACACATAGTTTATTAAGTTTTTTTTGGTAAATAAGAAAAATTAATAAATGAATCAAAAATATGTACATAAAGTCTTAAACAAGTGTCTCGAAGGACACAAAAGCTAGCTCTAAGCAACAAACCGACCTAAAGCCTAGTAGAATACCAGAGCCAACCTGCAGTAAAAGAGAAACTAACCACACTACTCAGCAACAAAGACAATGACTCAAGCAAAATCACCACTAATTAAGAAGTAATAGGGAGTCCGAAGCCAGCGGCAAATAGACCACAAATGCATCCAAGGAGCGTAGGGATTGTAAGAGTTCAAATCCCCTACTTCCCTTCAACAGTACGCATGTAGACAGAAGTTAACTGTCGAAATGTGCGCGGACAAGCTAGGAACCCAACCTGCAAAGAAAGTGAAAACAACAAAAGCCAACTAAAGAAAAGTACCTCCCCTCACTGAAAAAGGCTGAGAGACTCCCTAATGTGGGAGATTACCTCGAGATACACTCGCTCTGCCTCCTTGGCTTCATTCTTGAAGGTCCTTGCATTACGTTCATGCCAGATGAGGTAAACGGTAGTAGATAGAATGAGGGGTAGATAAGGTAAGGCCGGGAACCTGGTACTCAAAGTGCTATACCAGGAGGGAATGGTGGAAAGGTTAGAAAGATTAAGGATAGGCAAGTGGAAGAAGGTGAGGCATTGATCCCAAATCTGTTTAGAAAATGGGCATTCAAAGAATAAATGGTCGATGGATTCATTAGCTGCGAGGCATAAAGAACAGTGATTGGGAGTGTAAAGGTAGGTCAATTTGTCCCTAGTTTGCAACTTTTGGAGGAAGGCTAACCATAAGATGAAGGAGCACCGGGGTTTACTATATTTAGACCAAACCAGCTTGTACCAAGGAACTGCCGATAAGGGAGGTCTCAAGATATTGTAGGCTGAAGCATTGGTATAGCGGTTGGTGGGGCTCGCTAACCATTCCAGACGGTCAGGAAGGGAAGAATCGGGGGTATACCCTAGTGGTGCAAGGAGCCTTATGCAGTCCAAAGACACCTCATTCAGTCTCCAGTTATCGTTAAGAATGACTTCCTTTACTCGAGCGAAGAGTGGGAGCTCCGAGCCATTGATCGCTCACGGTGTAGTCAAGACCCTCAAGATACCACTCGGGTGCCAAGGATCCTGCCAAAAAGGAGTAGAGATACCATCCCCAATCCAAAATCTAAATTGATGACACAACTTATCCATAACCGATAACAGCTTACGCCAACTCCAAGAACTAGTATAAGTGGGTTGTACACTCAAAAAATTATGCCTCCGCAGAATGATAGTGTGTATCCATTTAACCCATAAAGCTTCCTTATCTGTAAACAAATCCCAAATTCTTTTGCCTAACAAAACTTGATTCCAAGTAGTTAAATGCTTAACTCCTAATCCCCCTTCCCTTTTAGACCGACAGACATCACTCCACTTAACCTTAGCTGGCGCTTTAGACTCTACCTTACCCGCCCATAAAAAATTCCTAAGTTTAGCCTCTATATCCTTCAGGATGGATGAGGGAAGAATGAAGTGTGAGGACCAATACACATGGAAGGAAGAAAGGACAGAAATGACCAATTGAATTTTACCCGCATAGGACAGACTCTTATAGGTCCAGTGATTAATTCTATTATCAATCCGGTGGAGGAGATAAGCCCAATCCCTGCTTGAAAGACGACTCGTAATGAGAGGAACCCCTAGATACCGAAAAGGGAGAGTGCCTTGTTGAAGACCAGAGATATATCTCATCCTGTGACTAAGACAACTGACATCCGGGGATAAATAAAACTTACTCTTGGTAGGGTTTATGTCCATACCCGAATACATAGAGAAAGTACACAAGGAATCGAGGAGAAGTTGAGCTGAAAACAAGTCCGCATGACAAAACATTAAAAGATCATCAACAAAGAGTTGATTAAGTTATGTGAATATTGATACATAGTCATACAAATTAGGAATTGACATAATATAATTAATTTGAAACTATGAGTGTTATAAGATCTATAACTAAGTTTATGTATGAGCTTAAAAAATAGAGTAATGTCACATAGATGAATGCAATATTAAAGGTTATATTTAAACGAGTAACCAAACATTCAAACTTACCATTACCAAAGCATATGTGAACATAATAACTTATTATAAAAGTTCATGCATCTAAATTGAAATAATAATAAACTTGCTAGATAATTTATCAAAATTTGAAACAACAATCATCTTGTACATTTTAAATTTATTATTATTTTATACGTGTGTGCTTACTTGAAAGTTATTACTTTATCAATTATAACATGAAATATGATTAAATATTTCCAAAGTGTTTGTAATATATATATACACATGTACATTTAAATGTTTACAGTTAACTTATATAATCATATATGTTCATTATTTCAGATAAATGGAGGATTCTAATCCGGTATTAGAGTGTACATTAGCGGAGACTTATAATCCAGTACTAAGTAAAGAATAAAGTCACGTTGAAGGATCAAGCTTATTAAGAAGTGAAGTTTGGAATCACTTGAACAAAACTTTATCAATAGACGGAATAGAGAAGTCGTGTAATAGAAAGAAGCCCGTATCAGGAGGTTAAACATTTTTAACCTCTAATCAATTAAGAAGGAATAATGAGATGACTATTATAGCTTATGATAACAATATATCAAAGTTTTTGCTAACTAGTATGATCATGTGATGCACATCCATTCTCCAAAGTCGATAACAAAAGATTTAGGATGTTGATCACCGGACTCTAACCGAACTTCAAGATCGTAATTTAGATTATCTTAAAGAAAGCCATGATCAAAGAAAATATTAAAAATTTAGTGGAGTATTGAGAGATAGGATGCCATCTCATCGGACATATGGACAATTAATAACTAAAAGAAGGGTTATATGATGATATGACACGCTACATTGACAATGATTGGACTTTATGTAGTAGACTACTAAGGTAAATTATATTCTTTAATGTAGTTATCGATTATTTTTTTTTATTATGTTATGATTGATATTTGTTCATATTTAAAATCGGTAGGTTCATTTATGCACCAACACTACATACAAGCAAAAGGTTGACAAATGTGTTAGTCAACAATTTAATAGAATGGAATATCAACACTAAGATGTCTACCAACATGAATGATGCGATGATCGAAAAGTTGAGGAAAAAGTTATGGGTTGAGAGCTTAATAGTTGGTAGAAGATTATTCAATGTGCATTGTTTTGTCCATATTCTAAATTTGATTATGAAAACATGTTGGAGGTGATAAAGGAAGCAATGTAGTCGATTTAGAATAGCATAGCATAGCATACTAGAGCGTAACACCCAAAATAGTTAAAAATTTAAAGAAACTATATGACAACTAAGTATTCCATGCACAAAAAAGTTGGTATTGGATGTCCTACCAGATAAAATTTAACCTTCAAAATGTTAGATTCGCAACCCAATATGTTTATATGATATTATCTTGCCTTAAATTGTCTTTTTATATTAATAATTTAATATAGATATTGATAAGGAGGAGACTAGTCATTAAACTGAAATTGTTTTTGAAAAAATATTCAATGATAAAAGTATATTTAATTGTTAATTATTAAGTGTTTAATATTTATTTAATACAATTATTGCATAATCATGTATAGTTTATATAATAATGTTATTACATGTAGATGTAGTCTGAACTATTAGTGATTTTGATTATAACAACTGTCTACCCCCTTTTCCTTAACTGTGTATTTATTATCCTTAATCTTTGTTCCTAGATTTACTTATTTTTCATGTGATTGCTTTGGTTTTTCATAATTGAAGATATAATTATTCACTTATGTATTTTTATGTTGGTTTTAAACTATTGTCTCTCCTTATTTACTTAACTTCAATTTCTACTCTCTGATATCCAACTATAATTGATAACTCTATTTGATTTTTTTAAACTTGTATCATTAAACAATTTAGATAATATTATCACGGTGATACTCTTTTTTTATAATAAAATTATTTTTATAATATTTTTGTTTTGTTTGTTGCTTATGTAGACACATAAATTTATAGTATTTATCATATGTATGCTAATGAGTATATCGAAAATAACCTCTAAACTAAGCAGGGGCAAAGATAAGTACTATTGAACCTTCCTAGTTATTGTTGTTGTTGTTATTATTATCATATGTATGCATAGATTGTATAACCAGCGACAAAAACATTTAAAGTCCAAACTAATATCAAAAACTAAAATACATGTTTTCGATCGATTATTTATATATATGGATGGATATTTATTTTATAGCTAAGAATGTTTTTAAGGATTTGAAAATTCTATTAATTATCTTTTATATTCTAAATAGGTTCAACCATGTTTATTTGGATATAACAACTTTACAATTGAGATAAGTTAAGGTTTATTGCTGATTAAAATATCGTATTGAGCAAAATATATTTAAGTATGACTAATTGGAAGCAATTGTGTCAATTAAATGATTGTGACATTTCTCATATAAAATTTTAAAATAAATTTAGTTTAAACTTTTTTATTTCAAAAATTTACGTGTATTTAATATATATTCTTTAAACACACACATTTTTATTAAGCAATTGTGTTAATTAAATGATGTGACATTTCTCATATAACTTCTTTTGGTTCATTTTCTTTTAAAGATAAATTTAATTTGAACTTATTCATTGCAAAATTTTGTGTATATTTAATATATACATTTATTTTAAAAATGTATTTTTATTAAGCAATTGTGTTAGTTAAATGAATATCACAATTCTCTTATAATATCTTTGGATTCACTTTCTTTAGAAATAAATTTAATTTGAACTTGTTCATTTTAAAATTTTATGTAAGTTATATATATATTTTAAAAAACCCATTTTGTTAAACAATTATGTTAATTAAATGACTATAATTCTCATCTAACATCTTTTGGTCCACTTTCTTTTAAAAGTGGATTTAGTTTGAACTTATTAATTTCAATATATATATACATTTTTAATATATACATTTTTAAAAACCTGCTTAAAAAATTTAAACCATTTTTAAATAATATATTAACCTTTTTACTGCTTTACTTATTTTAAAATACCTAAAAAACATATTATAATATTATAAATATAATATATATTTTTATTAAGTAACTTGTACTATAATTTGGTCAAAATAATTATTATATCACATGTTCAACAGCAAATCCTTTGGTTATTCCCAAGTTTAGGAAATTCTGGATTCACGGGAGAAAGCCAAGCCTCACATTGGACTCTCCGGAAAACTGAAGAAGCATCAGCTCGTTGGAAATAACTATTTAATTTGGACATTTGGAGGGAGGTGAATAGCCATCTTTTATGGCTCTTTTCTAGATGCTGAAGACTGTTTTTACTTCTTGACCATAGTCATAGAAGAGTCGGACTTTGCAGGTATATTTTTTAGTTTTATTTTATTATATATATATATTTATAATTTTATATACATAATTATTTAACAAATCAATTTTACTTATTTACTCTTTAATTTATATTTTTTTATTATTACATTTATATACAGGTTTATCAAAAATAACATTTCTATTATATAAAAATAAGGTTGAAGTAAGTGTGATAATGATTTTCACAAGCTAATCAATGGTTTGACTGTGAGCAAAATTACTTGGAATCATCTCTATTTTTGGGATTAGATGGGGTGACTTTTTTTCTCTAAGTCTAAATCTTTTGTTTCTCTAAGTCTAGATCTTTTGTCCAATATTACTCTGTCTCATAGAATCTCAGTTATTTATTTTGCGAGACTCACGCAAGACTTACATAAATAAATGACTGAGGTTTATTGGACACAGTAATATTGGACAGAGAATCTGAACTCCTTTTCCCCAAAAGAGCTCAGTACGGAAAAAGGTTATTTACTCAAAGGTCACGAGTTTAGACAGCAAGAATACCTTTCTGTAAACAGGATAATAGGAATCTTAAAAAAAGTTAATGACATAACAAAGTGATGGAAACTCTTAATAAAGAAAACAAGGTTGGGCTGATGCAGTGACTTGCTCACAAGAGTTTATGTTTTATATGCTTTGAAAGTGTTTACAGGAGGCAGTCGAGGAAGCGATTCTCCGGTGAAGTTATTAAAGGAGTAGGAGTTCATCATTAAAGTAAGAAAGACTTGGTTCTACCAAAAATTAACAAATATTAAAGGAGTTTGATGATCGTTTCCCGATTTTATTTTTTCACTTGAGATGTTGCAGGAGATGGTTTAGTTTTGTATAATAAGGTTAAACACATGCAGAACATCAAACATAACGCGATTAAATCATAAGAAACCCCACACGAGGCCACCTTAATTATTTCTCAACCACAACCAAGGACATAGATGACCCAATTAAGAGCTCAACTCCTAGTGTTTCCTCTCTCCTTCACACACACGCACACACGTACATTCACGCAGCTACCGGAACTGCTAACAACTCTTGGTGCAGAAGCAGCGACGACGAGCGCCACGGCACTCTCCACCTGAGAAACCCTCTGTTTGGCAAACAGCCTCGCAGTTGGCTTTCCTCACGCATATCCCTTTGAACCTATGGCTCTGCGATTCACATGTTCTTGCCTCTGCTGCCATCATTGGCCCTATCATTACGTCAATACATATCCATGAGAACCTGTAGTACACAAACGTACGAAATAACACAGATATATGTACATAATAGTTAGAGCTGTTCAATGCCACTTATGTAAGCACTATATACCAGTAGAAACGAAGAGCAGGAGCAAGAGAAAAACAGTGGACAGAAGACGCATAGATCGTTCCATATTATGATGCTTCTGCGCGAGAACGAGTGAGTTTGGTGCAGAGAAGTGAAGGGTGGGAGTTTGTTCTTATAGAAGGGTGGGATAGGATTGAGGGTCCAAGTAAAAAAAAGAGTTATCGTGTATGTTACACAAAACCATGTCCCCTTGAATATTATTTAGCTAAAAACAAAAGGTAAACATGAATTATTTCTTGGTCAGGACGCCCAGTGAGTCCCTACAGCTGTAAATTATCCTCCTGAATTATTTAATCTTTTTTCAGTCTAACAGCTAAGGTATGGACGTTTTTCCATATCGGTGTCTGTGTAAGCGTTTTGTTTTCTTGAGCAGTGTCTGGTCACTTCAGTACACTGCATTTACATTTTTTTTCTCTGTTTATTGTTATAGGATACTCTGCATGCATACACGGATTGATGATCGATCTGCCAAAACACGTGATTGGAATATATAATGTATGTATCTCCTGCGTGTACGTGAGCAAACCACACGTTTTTCCATGAATACTTCTTTTTTTTTTGTTCCAGTGTTGACATTAAAGAGATTCTACGAACCCGAACCACCCTTGTAAGACTTTTCTTATTAGTCTCCTCGAAAGGATGCAAAAGGCGAAAATAAAGTAATTAGGTAAGAGAGATGTTGGGTAAAAACTAAAAAGAACGCAGTAACTCTAGTCCACTAATGTAACATGTAATACGAACATTTTCTGTCTTGTTATACGATGCAACCTCACAACTTATCATAACATACTGCACAATTTTACACATTATATGTACTATTGGACTATTATTAGGTTATCATATTATTCAGTGTTTTAAAAATCAGACCAAACTGGTCGATTGGACCGAAAAGTTGATAAATCGGAGCATAAAACGGTCAAATTTAGCCCTTATTTTTTGTGAGTGATTGACTCATTTATTTTACGATCGGACCGGTAAAAACCATTAAACCGGTGAAAAAATGAACCGGTTGATTCATTTAAAAAAGAGTTTTCATTTAAAAACTAAAAGATTTAAAACTTTGGGAATTAAGAAGACAACCGCCCTCTACCACTGTTCACTTGACTCTTCATCGGCTAAAATTCTTAGCAAGTCTTTTTTCATCTCTCTCTCTCTCACGTCTCTCTCTCTATCTCTCCTAATAAGTTTATGTTTCATTTTTCTTGTGCTTTTCTTGAGAATTTGCAGGTTCATTCTTTCGGACTTTTGTAGCCTTTCATTCTTCTCTGGGTGGAAGTCTTGGGTATGTTTCTGGTTCTGGATATCAACTTTTGCGTTGTGTCTATTTCGGTATTTCCAGTTCTACTTAAGGCATGGGATTGGGGAGAAAAAAACATAAAGTATTGGGAAGAAAAAAGCAAAGTTGGAATGAGGAGGATGACTAGGAATCCCATTTTCTTTATCCTTCTCTTCGATAAACAAATGATTGGCTAGGCACACTTTTAACTTTTGCATCAGTTACTTTCCAGTTTCTACTTTTGCATATTGTGATTTGTATAATTCTAAGTTTTTTTATATTTTTAATAACAAGATATTTTTATGTTATATTGTACTTTACATTAGCAGCACCTTTTTAAGTTTACCATTGCAAACTATGTTGGATTTAAAGAATTAATTAATAACCTTTAGTATAGTTTTAATCAAAAGAAAAATTTAGAGCATGTTTTGTTTTATTTTTAGTTTTAGTTTTTTATTTAAAAATGTTTATTTGAGTTTATTTGTTTTTTATTTTTAGTTTTGGTTTCTTTCTATTTTCAAAAATTATGAAAACTATAAAATTTGGTTTTTGTTTTTTTCTTAATCTGATTTACTATTAAATAAATATATATTTTTAAATTATTTAACATATATTAATAAGAAGTATGAATAATTTAATTTAATATTATGTGTTTAATTAACTAAAATTAATTATTAATATGAAT
>JANKOD010000191.1:5768234-5780033 GCA_026284645.1 Erythroxylum acuminatum
TTTTATTAATAATTTGTTAATAAATATTATATAAGAGATTAAAATAAATTTATTTAATTAAAAATAATTTATCTTTAATTTTTATCTAATATTTAATTATTATCAATAGTAAAAATAGCATTGAAAGCTAAATAAAGTTTTATTTTTATTAAAAAGTAGAGTAGAAACTATTACAAAAAAGGCAACACAACCAAATGGTCACTTCATTTATGATATTTTTACGTGAACAAATCCATTAACCATTGAAAGGCCATAAATTCTTAAAAGAATGGAAGGCTTACATCCTCATCAGTCTTCTTCCTCATCTTGTCATAAATAATTTAAATCCTACATCTCCATTGATTACAGTGGAAATGTACTAATTAATTAACTGACATCCTATCTATATACTTACTGATTAGGCATTATGGGTCCCAACTTACAGCCAAAATGTGGCATTGGAGTCATTAAATGAGTTTGTCATGATTGGCGCGAAATGAAGGACTGAATCGCAGTTGAAAGATCGTTGACTGCATTGACAAGGTTGGATACGCTTTGACGGTTGGCTTCAATCTGAGTCTCTTGGATCTGAAGCCTACGTTGCTCAATCTCCATCACTTCTCGATGTCGTTTGTCTTTCTTCTCTTCACAGTTTCTGATTGTTCTTGCCAAGATTTTTGCACTCTTCATGATGCTTGACCCTACTTTTTTATCTCCCCTTCTTCTCTTTGTATCAAGTTTCTCGCTGGTTTCTTTCGTCCCAGACGATTCTCCTGATTCCGCAAACAAAGTATATTACTTCCATACATACATGTAAAAGTTACAGGCACTCTAATGCTCAGCAAAATGACTATAAAACAAAAGCAGAACCTGTATATATATGTATACAGCATCCTTAAGGAATGGTATTGCTTTCTTACAAACTTAGCTAATCTTTGAAGTTGGATTAACAGTGTTTGCTCCATATATATTTGCACAATAATTTGCGAAAGCAATTGGAGGAGTGCCACATGAGAATCCTATAAAGTTGCAGTGGGATCCTTTATATGTAGCAGTAGCACTTTTTGGTGGTACACTACAAACAATTTGACTTAAAAGGTCAGGTTTTAGTAAGCATGTGGCCTATAGTCTTGCTGACAGTTTTCTTTTCTGCATTCTCTGATTGTTCATTTCATTTTGATTTCATAATATATGATACTAATGGTTGATTCGTCATCACTGCCAACTTATATGAACTAATAGTGGATGATATGTGTCTCTTTTTCTTTATCTGACACTTTGGATGGTATGATGATGGACCACCTGGGTTAATGAGTTCATATCACCTTCTAACACACCCCTTTTCTCCTTGAAGTAATCACAGATATCATTTAGCTAGTGTTGAGAACCATGGCATGCATGATTGTGCATATTCAACTTTATGATTAATCAACCTCTAAAAACATATGTTTTGGGTAACAGTCAAAATGTTAAGAGAATAGAATGGTCAAAGTGGCTATCCTGATACAAGGGTCCATGCAAATTTAGTTGTACTGTATTATTGTACAGCCAAGGGTACGCTCGTAACAGAATAATATGGACAGGGGTGGCAGAGACAGGGTTTTCAAACCCTGCAAGTTTGACCAAAATCATTTAAATTTATAACCCCAAACACAAAACCAAACAAAATAGAGTTTCATGTGGGACTGACACACCAAAAATGCAATGGGAAAGAAAAAGCAAAGAAAAAGTACCTGAAACCGGGGCATCCACCTCCGTTGCCGGCAGAGCAGTAGTAGGCCGGACAGTCACCGGAGTTATTGCCGATGACACTACATGGAACTGCTGCTCTTGTCGTTGGTGTTGTTCTTGTCGATCATGTTGCTGTTGTTGTTGGGTACTGATCAGCATTTGTGGTGTAATGTTGTGGTATTTCCTTTGGACCACTTCGTGGAGAGCCTCGTAAACCTCGAGAGACAAGTTGGACGGGAGATTATGGTCCTTACGTTGATGTCGGTCCATGTTCCAGTAGGAAGGAGTGAATGAACCGCTAGAACTGGCATTGGATGACCTTAACTGATAATCTCGGATTTTCTTGTAGTCTCGTAGGAGATTATCCCACTTATCATTGCATTGGTTCTGGCTTCGGAAACAACCATGTGCCCAGCAGTAGTTCTCCACCCATTTCCACCGCAGCTCCGCAGGTTTGGGTGATGAAGACGACAACGGAAGGTTGTTAGGTTTGGAGCGGCGATCTTCGTCAAGCTTCTTGGCGGTGATTAAGAGTAGAGTTTCTTGAATTGTCCAGTTTCCTTTGCGATATTCACGGCTGTTACTGGTAGTGGTGGTGGCGGAAGAGGGGAGGAGGGGGAGGTGTGACGGTGGTGTTGACGCAGTTGGTGGCAGCAGAGGAGTTAATGGAGGTTCAGACATGGCTGTGGAGTAGAAGAGGTAAACATTAAAGAGAAGTGGAGAGGGTAAGTGATGAAGACTGAAGAGTTAGTTGTATTGTATGGTTATTTAGAAACGGGACTGAGTTGAAATTTGTCGTTTAGTTTGTCTTCCAAATGGAGGCATGAAAATGAGAAATAAATGTGGCCAACTATGATGGTCATGCATCAATGACAATATGACATATCATACTTTTATCATTAGCATTGGAATATAAAATTTGTATAATAACTTGCATGAAATGTTAATACTTAGACATAAAACTTAAGTGTCTCTCGGATATTGATTTCCGTAACTCGAATGTCACAAAAGAATAATGTTCTGAAATTCGGCCTCCGTATATTAGCGAGTCCAATTCTTCTGTCCAATTTTATAGTGTCTTATTGTGTCCAGTGAATCTCAGCCATTTATTTATGCGGGTCCCACGTTTTTTTATGTGGAGCCCATACGGGACCCACGTAAATGAATGGGTGAGATTCACTGGACACAATAAGACACCATAAAAACTGGACAGAGGATCTTGTTCCTATATTAGCTTAGGAGTAATTTGTAGAATCACATTGGAAATGAAATTTATATGCCCGTTGATGATTGAGTATTGGCTAAGCTTAAATTAATTGTTTGCTAAAACATAGTTTGAAAACAGTGAAATTAAAGTTTGCAAACAGTAACAAAATAATTGAATTGAAATAGTACCCCGTAAATCTGTTATGTCATGTGCCATTCCTGAAGTATGTACATGAAAAAGTACCTATAACACAAGCTCTGGACAAAGTAAGAAGTTGAAGAAACAAAAAGCCTAGAAAGCTAGCCATAACAACCAGAATCTTGAATCTCCAAATTTCATTCCCAGGCAACAAAGATCATAGAGTTGGCTAGGCCGGACTCTTCAAAGCTCATTTTAGTCTCATAATCCAGATTCTTTGCCCCCGGGATAGCCTCGGTCAAGCGGAACCGCCTTGTCCGTGGCTCCTCTAATTGTGAATGGCAGAATGACCAAAGCAACTGCAAGACGATTAGTTAACCTTTAGTTTCACCAAGGAAACATAAAGCACCACTAATTCAATGAGAATAACTACATCAATATTGGCCCACAAACCATACCTAAGAGGGTCAAGCTTGACATCAGTTACATAGAGAGAGGGAATGTGCGGGAACAGAAGGACTTAACATTTGTCCATTTGCTCTAACTTACAGACAGCAGAAGTTATAATGAAATAAATTCACAAATAATCTCTTTACTATAATTCAAGATGACCAAACCTAGGTTTGAATGTAATTGGTCATTCAGACCTTAGTCCATGAAAATCAAGAAACCTAGAATTCCGGATTCTTAAGTGACCTAAGAGACAAGCTTCACCCAACTAATACACCACAATCTTAAATGAGGGCTAAATCAGGGTAGCTTTGTTCAATTAGATCAGCCTAACAGCTTCCTAAGAAAGTAAAATGTAAGTTAGCATCTATATATCTATACATAGTACAGCTCAATCTTTCAGCATAAAGATTCCCTCTTTGTGTCAAGGTGGGCAAGTTCAGTAGCCAAAACCCTTGATACTCAGGTTAACCATGAAGTGTCTGACAAAAGAGTTCAAAAGGAACAATATATTTCAGGAATGCCTGACGAGCACAGGTGACTACATGCTAAATCTCCCCTTTGAAGGATAGTTTAAAAATGTTTCAAAGGCTAAAATAAAAGGCACAGGCTTTCTTTACCTGTATTGGGTCAGATTTCAGGAAACTCCTCTGCATCCTCCTTCCATTAGGAAGCCGAACTCCAACCCGACAAAGAAGGCTCCTATCACACTTGGGTTCTTCAGGCAAAGGTGGATACCTGGGTTTCCCAGGTGAAACTGGTTTCTCCTGCACCTCAGGACTGGTCACATCTTTATCATTGGAAGGGGCTGTAGCTGACTCTTTCATGCACTCCATCGAAGCAACCAATGCTCGTTGCACTTCCTCATCTTCTTCATTAGTTTCAACTGCAGTTATTATATGTTATAAACTCAGGTTTATGTTGCAAAAAGAACAGATGCATCTAAAGAATATGGAAATTTAATTCAATTTTATGTTAAAAAAGTGATATCAAATGACTCGGATGTCATCTAATCTCAGCATCGTAAAACACAATGCAAATGCCATAAACCACTCTTCTAGTACCATAACAAAGAAATAAATGCCATGAACTGTAATATGACTCATTTACTAGAAAATACATTTAATTAACACAAGAAAAGGGGGTGGGAAGTCATAGTTTACCTTTGTCTTTATCTGGAGTCCACGAGCTTCCCCTTGGACGTTTGTGAGATAGGGTTTTATGATGATCCCTTGGACCACCATCCATGAATGCTACCAGATCCTACAGTCAAAAGAATGTCAAGTTCAGCAGTGCATCAACAAAACTTGGATTCAAACATTTGCATTAATTTCAAGAACTCTCTTTACAACAGCAATTACTCTAATTATTATGAAGTAAATACATACCTCCAGCAAATTCTCAGGTTGTACCATTCCACTCCACGAACGCATCTTTTGTCCTGTAATTGGATCAATAACGAGAACAGCAGGAACAGAATCCAATTTGTAATAGGTGCAAACTTTCCTGCCCTCACTTGTATCATCGTATACCTATAAGCAATAGTAGAGCTCAGAAAATACAGCACACATGGTAACAGTAAATCTCATTCGTTGACAAAACAGGAGTTCATCATTATATTTTCCGAACAACTACGACCATAGCAAAGTTCACCATGAGTTATGACAATCTTTAGTACCCACTCACTTCGATCATAAAAGAAATATCTCTATGTGATGCAATTTTGAAGACTTCCACAGCAATGGATGTACTGTGAGATTGATATATTTCAGCATTAGAACACTTTAATGGCAATTTCTGAGACAATATACATATAGAAACTAATGCTCATTCAAGGGGGATGCTAACCTGCCAAAAAATAAAATTTGTACCGATAGTCTGAGCAACTGCTTCGTTTGCCCAAGTGTCCCGATTAAGCTTCAAAAAGCAACATTACAAAAATAACTGTAAATTAATCATTTAGACATGATAAAAGGATTTCAAATCTGGAGTAGGGGATAAAGCAATATAAAGTTACCATATGTGAGCTAAATTCCTTTGTTGATTGCAAGTTCACAAGCAGCCATTTGTCCTGAACAGAAGCAGCACCCTTTGCCTGGATTTCAAAGCTCCAGACGTTGTAAGTAGCAAGCTTAAAGCTAACGCAATAGTAATACCCACAGAAGAATTGAAAGAAATGAAGAACAGAAGCCAAATTTCCACAATCATATGTCAAACTCATTCAACTATGAACAACCATAAGAAGCGAGCAACATATAGCTAAGCAAACACAAACAGAAGACCCACATATATACTGCAGGAAGATAGAGAAGATGTAAAATGCATGAATATGTAATTGGAAAATAAGAAGGGGAGTACCTAAATCAATAAGAAAATTACAGGAACTCTACTTTATATATCTCCCTTTCTCAGGGAAGATGGGCAAATACAAGACAGCAGATATAGCTTTTGTAACAACTTTTTCAGAAATGTAATAATTCTCCATTATGAAAACAATAACTTGAGAGAATGGAGAAAAAAAGAGGGAAAAAATATCAGAATTGAGGATAAATTTATAAGGTTAAGTACCTGCCAAGTTAACAATCATTAAAATAATCAATCGGGAAGTTTATCCGTGTACCAACAGCCCAACCACCAGATGGTTTATTATGAAATTGTAGGTCATAACATAATCATGACAAAAATCTATGAGCAGTCTGATACTAAGAAAATAATATGATAGATTATTGATACAAAGCTACCAAAACCCTTAAATGTCAGACCTGTCATGTTCAGGTTGCAACCTTTATATTTTTCACATGATGTGACTTTAACAATATAGATTATCCTGTTTTTAGATAAGGATCACAATAAATCGTTATTCTCACAAGAAAAAGATAGCATGAGAATGATCACATATACTATTATATACTAAATCTCATATTAAAATTGCATTGAAACTTTACTAAATATCATCTATATGAAAGGGAAACAATATGAGAATGGTATACACATCAATACTCTTGTCAAAAAAAGAAAAAAGAACTCTTTCCTTCGTCTATTTCTTACACCCCTTGCTAACTTGAGTGTCAGATTTGCAATGCCAGAGGAAGCTCTGGCAGTATGACCATTTTTCTTGCAAATCAGCATTCCTACAGGTAGCATCACAATCTGATTATTCATATTTCTTTCTTCTTCATTTTTTCCCTTTGGTCATAGCTAGTCACGGGGAGGGAGATGGGTAGGTGAATGATTTGATAATACTTTGTAGTCTTAAATCCAATATTGTAACTTGAAGAAATTAAAAGTTTGTAACCAAAGAAGAAATGAAAGATAAAGATGATGAAAATTCTCAAATGAACATAGAATCGTGTGCCATCCGTGGAATAATGACAACCATTGAATTGAACAAAATTGGAATAACAAAACCAAAAAAGAAAAACGCATCAACACTCATAAATGCGGAAAGAGGAGTAAAAAAGATTTTTCACCTTTTCAAATGATCCCTGGAACATTAAATGAATAGGAGGGCGATATAATGAAGCAAGATTATCTCGAGGATTTTCAGATGTAGCTGCACCTCCTTGTTCAGATTCCCAAACTCCAGGACGTCTCATTTCCTCGTCAAAATTACGAAAAGCAACAATTGGACTGGGTTCATGCGTTGGATGCCCAACCCTTGAAGCTCTATGTTAAGCAAAAAGGAAACAAGGTGCACATTTGATAAGGAAAAGCAGAAAAGGAATAGTATACAGAAATATAAAACAAAACAAAAAAGGAAACAAAAAGTGCGTCTTTTATCTTTTAGTTGGACACGTACTTGTAATTTTCAGTAGCTAAATTGCAAGTTATTTATAAGCAGGCACCCCATAAAGAGAAAGATGATGAAAAATTTTAAAACAAATAAAATGCACATAACAAAATAATAAAGTATGCAAATATCAAAAAGATCAGAGATAAATTTCCCTTCATGATGAAGGGTGCCAAAAATATTTCAAAATAGGACTTTCCAAGGGTACCTGCTTGACTTCTACACTAGGACTATCAATAAATACTGTTTCTAAATACATCAAAGGACTATCTTGCATCTCAATCTACAACAGAATTCCATGCTGAAAGAAACATTTGAAAATAATAGTTGACAAAAATTATACACAAACTTATGGAGGACTAATATTCAGAACACTTATCAGCATGACTTTGAGAAAAGTTGCCGTTAAACCTTTCATGGCATTATTGATTGGTTAAATTGAAGAATCAGAAACTGAAGATGGGAAGTAAACATTATGCTATTGCACAAATCATCTAATGAAAAGTTTTCTCTCAATCCCTTTGTTTATCAATCTACTCCCTTCACCCTCCACCCTAGCCTAGCACCATGGCGAAAAGCAGACAAAAATGTAATAACTTCAATGTCATTCTTATTTCAGTCTTCCATTATAGTTCCAGTAATAATCAACCATGCCAAGACAGAGATAGACAGTGATGGCAATAGAGAAACTAAGCTGCATGGATCAGCCACAACATACCTAGAAACTTTGGCTGATACAATTCATCATTAGAGAAAATCATTATAAATGGATAGGTTGATAGTGCACCTGTACAACATGGCATCGTCATAAAGAGTGTCCCTTACAACAGGTAAAGGAGGTCGGACTTCCTCTCCGCCAACAGGTCCAACATTTTCATTTTCATTTTCATTTTCATTTTCAAAGTCCTTCAATCTGCTCGGTTAATATGTAAAACATGATGTTCCAAAATTGAAAACAAGAATCAAAGCCATAGGATCAGGAACCAAAAAGCTAAATAAGTAACATATCCAGAACTAAAGGGCGTACCCAGCATGGGTATCCTCCCAGGGATGAGTGTTATCTCTTGGTGGAGAATGTGATGTAGGTGCAACTACCCCACCTTCATTGCCAATATAGAATAGTTGAATGGCTTCTTCCAGTTTCCAGCTAGTGGCCTATTAGAAGCATAGAAGATATATTCTTTAATCAATTTCAGATACATAGAGTCTACGAGGTACAACTATATTACTGCAGTTCAAAATGCGTATGATGCTACAGAAGTGAATAAAACTCCAAAATAATAGAATTAGCCAACACTACAAAACGCTGCATCCAAGTCGATTGATAACATATTAACTAAAGAAGCAATGGCAGATCAGGTAAACACCCGCTCATCCTATAGGAACATAAAAATATCAATAAATCATGAGTCATAGAAAAAGTAAAATCTTTCTCATAAAACTCAACCCCAAATCCGGAGACAGCAGCAACCTGTTCCACAACCCATCATCTATACAAAAATCAAACACCAATGAAGTTAATTTAAAGATCGAGCATAAGATACATAAACACCAGAACTACAAACACCTATACGAAAGATCAGAACTTTATAGAAAAAAAGAAAAAGGGAAGCACCGATTTTAAAGCTGTCGCTAAATAGCAAATCCAATTAACAATCCATAGTCATAACCAAAAGAAAACGGCTCTTTTGCAAGTACCTGCAAGAACTGTCTTGCAGTGTCGGCAGTTTGGCCAACGGCAATCTCGAGGAACGAAGAGACCATCCTCTGCTTATCATTGGGAGATAACATTCCTTCCATGGTTCGGTATACCCCAGAAGTCCAGAATTTAAGTCACCTTTAGCTTTCGGTGGAGGAGGCGTGAAGGAGATAAAAGGTTGTTTAGCTCGTGTTTTGTTTATATAAGGATCATCAACTCAAGAAATGGACCGTATTTTTGACAAGCTTGTGCTTGCAGATGTTATTTACAGAATTGTCATTGAGATTTGGTCTACAGTTCTTTTTTTTTAATTTCAATATGGAACCCATTTTTTCAATAATGTTGGAGTTATTTTCTTAATTTTACTTTAATGCTTTAATGAACTTCAAATGTGTGTACTTAGACATTGCATGCACATGGGCATTAGTTGTTAATAATAGTAAAAATCTAATATGGCACTTGGTCTGGGCCTCGAGCCTGTTGGGCCTTGGGCAGGGTTCGGACCCGGGGCAATAACAAAACGACATCGTTAAATCGAGCAAGCATAAATCAAATATAAAAAATATTTGTTAATAAATTATATTATGATTACATAAAATGTTATGTTTTAAAAGTTATTCAAAATTTTCTATATTTTTTATAAATAATTTATTGATAATTATACTTAAAGTTCATTTATCTTAAACTAATTATAATAAGAGTTATTATTATTTGCATTATACTTTAAAATCTTTTTTAAATAATATTAAGAATAACAAAAACTTAACAATGTCCCTCTTTTCAAAATGATGCCAAATACAACTATTAGTTTCAATTATAAAGATGTAAGATCCGTATTGTGTTTATGACATGTATGTTGTTATAATGCTGAATGAACTTGTTCCTTATTAGTTAAAAAGATATAAGATACGTGTTATGAATCAATGATATAAAAATCGGACCGAAATGGCCGGTTCGATCAGGTTAAGTACAAAGCGGACTGATTTTTCGTTCGGTTTTCACTTTTAACCTCTATGATTAAAAACCGGTCAGTTAAATAATAAACTGACAGGTTTTCTCTGAACTGTAAAGAACCGGTTTTTTGTTCTCCTCCTCTTAGCGACAACAACATCTTCTTTACTTCTCTCTCTAACTACGGACCTTCTCTTCAAATGTTATCTGACGCTAATGGTCTTTCACATCCATGAATTTTTTAACACTCAATAACCCTTCTTTCAACTCTTTCTCCTTCAACTCTCTATTTCTTAGTCTCAAAACTAAACTTCTCTATTGTTGAGATTTTGCTGCTGTTCTGTTATTCTTTAAACCAGAAACTGATAAAGATTTTGTAAACTTGGCAGATATGAAACTTGCAGAAAATAAGAAGACACAATTTTACTTGGTTCGACAGTATATTACTATCTACATCCAAGGTTCCCACCTATGGTGGTAAAGATTTCACTAATCAAGAAGAAGATTCGGAGAAAAATCAGTACAAAGATGAGTGTATCCCCTACACTTACAAAGAGCCCTTTCCCAAAGTCTCTCCTAGTACCTACAGGTGTACTCTAGCACTCTCTAAACCACTTTTCTCTAATCTCTTTCTTGTTTTACTCACAAATACAGAATACAAGATAAATTGTAATTGCTCTTAATGTGTTCCCCATTTGTCTGAATTTTCTGTCTTCCTTTATAGCTACTGAAAATGGAGAAGATGGCTTTCGGATGTCTATAGCTTGAATTAAACCTCCTTCATGTGCCTTCCACGTGAGCTTTTAAAAAGCCTTCATATGCTGTGCGTTTTTGTCTTCTTGCATGTAATAAGACTGTGTCTCTTTAGTATAGCTTCTGATGCATTAAACGACTGTATTTTGGCTTATGTAATACGACACTGCTTAGAACCTTTTTTTTTTTGCCTTTGACTGAATGAACCAAGTGGGAGTGACTTAAATCACTTAGGCTTTTGACTTCAGTTATAAGATGTTTCCATAATGTAGCTTTCTTCTCTCTTCGACACACCCACAGACACCATCACACACTTCTCTTCTTCTTTTCTTTCCTGCATTTGTTGGTTATGTATGTAGATTATTGGAGAATGACATGATTTTCATCATATCTTTCCCTCCTTCTCCGATAATCTATACTCAGATCCCTAATCTGTGAGTGATTTTAAAAAAACCTGAAAACCCTAGATTTCCCAAATTTGTGAGATCTGATGAAATCAACTTCGATTTCTTGTGGCTTTCCCTCCTACTTCACTAATCGTAGCTCAAATTGAAAAACCCTAGAGAAATCCCTAAAAACTCGAAACCCTAATCTTTACCCCATTTGTGAGATCTGCTGGAACTGACTTCGGTATCAAGGAGCTTCCATGATTTGTAAGTATTCCCTGCAAAAATTAAACTTCTTTTGTGTTAGAATTTTTGTACCGAAATCAGATGGATTTTTCTCACCTTGTATTTTTTCCAGATTGAAGGTTCCTTTAGAGATTTGATCTCTGAAGAAATGCAATCGCACATCAATGTGCTTGGATCTTTCATAGAGGACTGGATCGCGACTCAGGTACCATACGCTCTGACTATCTGTATATAGTACTGGTGTTGTGATTTCTATATTTATTTCCCTTAATATTCCTGATAGCCATGCTAGTTCCTTTACCCCTTCTGTCATTGCATAATATTCTGCCTCTATGGTAGATAGACTTACCACTGATTGTTGTTGTGATTTCCAACATATTGTGTTTGCTGATAGTGTAAATATATATGCTCAATTAACTTTTTTGTGTCTTTATCTGTTGCGTAATCAACGTCCACTTAGCCATATAGG
>JANKOD010000191.1:5788641-5822213 GCA_026284645.1 Erythroxylum acuminatum
ATTATAATCTCATTATAATTTCATTTGCAATGTATAATTATCCCATGGACTTTATCATATACATCTAAACATGTACACGATAAAGAATGCCTTTAAATAATTTGTCACTAAACTACAACCAAAGCGATTGGCTGTAGGGCATAAACCAACAGAAGAAAGTCTGGTATAGTGGAAGAAGCATCCAAAAGAAGATGCTACATGGGAAGATGCAGAGGAGTTGGTGATAAGCTTAGACGACCATTAAGAACTCAAGACACACGAATTGAGAAGACTCAAATATGTAAGCAAATTGGAAGGATACGATGGCTTGAGACTTGGTCCTGTAACAGTGTTTTTTTTTTTTGCTTCAGAATAGATAAATTAGTTGTTTTTTATTATTTTTGCTATTTGCTTGTTAAGTAGTTATTGAATTCACTAACTCCAAATTCACCAGAAACAAGTTAAATCAGAAAGTAGATGTTTACAAGAGATGTTATCGTATCCAACAACACAGAGATATCATGAAAGAGAGGACATTCTATCCTACTAGAGGATAGCTCATGGTCGTGTTTCCCCGTATTGTAGCTTAGTTTTTGTGTACTTCTCCTACTGAGAAAAAAAAAAGGTTGAACAAGGTCAGAAATTCACGCACCCACAAGCAAGAATCAAAGAATCCTGGGATTCCCATTTTCTAATTCTTAATCAGCAACTCTGCTTTTAACCCTTTATAGCTTTGCACCACCAAACACACAGATCGAGAAAATGGGCCTAAATACCAACAATGATTCCAACTAAGTAGCTAAACGTATAAATCCAAACGCCCAACGCGAGAAACTGGCATTTATCAAATCAAGTAACAACATCAGTAACCATATACAAAGTACTAAGCTTTAACTTCGTTTTGGAGCTCATTAAAGTCTACTTAAAAATGTTTCCATGGGACTTTCCTTAACCTTAATACAGTAGATTTGACAGAGGCAGTTTTGATAACATAAATGGAAGTGTAGAATTTTTCAAAGAATGTTGAAACCTAGGGAGTTGAATAAGTCATATTGTTTGGGATCGAGCCACAACTTTTCCATCCTTCACTTGAATAATTATTGTCCTTCTTGGTCCAAAATATAAAATAATAGGATCAATCATTGCATAAAAAAATTAATTATGGATATTTGTGTATAATAAAAATAAAACTACATTTAAAAATGAAAGATCAATAACATCATGAACAAAAATTCAAATTCAATTCTTATCTAATTTCTCTTAACATGCATTTAAAAAATTATGAAAAAAGATTAAAAATGACATAATGATTTTTATAAAAGAACAAATTTTATTTGAAAGTTTGTATTATTTTTATAATTTTATAATATTAATTAGAACTACTAAAAGTAGGAATAAAGTACTTGACCTTTTAATTATTTATAAAATTAGCATACCATTAACTCTGTAATTAGTAATCTTGATTTGGCTCGCTACATAACTAAGACTCTTTTAAAGTTTAATAGTTCAGCATGTGACAAATAATATTATAAATTACATAAATCTATCTATCTATATCTATATATATATATAGATATAGACATAGATATTATAGAGAAACCCTAATTTTTAACCCAAGTCATTATTATTGTGTTGTCTTTGGTTTTCGAGACTTTGTTTGTAAGTTGATGCTTTTTATAATTTTATCTATGAGTTTAGATGTTTTGTGACTATGTTTGTGGCTCCAAATGTTTTCAAGTAGTGAAACTCCACTAAAGTTGCACTCCAATAACGAATTGAGGGTTCTAAATTATGATAAATATGAACTAACTTAATGCATCATTCCTCCTGGTGTAGGTGGGTGTTTATCTTTCTGATGATCGAACCAAAATGAGAATAGGCTATTAGGGCCACTTCCAAATTTTGCATGAAATTCAAATCTTTCTCGTATGGAAGTCAACAAGAATAATATCACAGGTCTAATTCCACCAAGAATGGGTGACTGCACCAATCTCACTTTTATTGATCTTTCCATGACAAGCTTACCGGTGTTATACCCTTAGAGCCTCCAAGTTAATTAACAAATTGCTCCAAACTAGACAAGTATGTTTTAATCATTAAATGGTTCTATGCCACTGGCTTTCAAAAATTGAAAATCTTTATCCACTTTCATTTTAAGTGAAAAATCATTTAGCAGCATTCATTTTTTTTTATATTAGAGTTTTAAGAGCTTGCAAAGCTAGAATTTGGTGGAAATTTGTTTAGAAATGAAATCCCTTCATCACTTGGTTAATTGATAAATATGCAATATAGATTAAACCTTGAAAACAATGCATTAAGTGATGAGATTCCCTCCAATATAGGGGATACGAACTATTTAGAATGACTCGAAATATCTAACAACAATATGATAGGAACATTAGCAACATTTGGTAGAACTCATATGTGGATTAAGATTAGGTTTTGGGTTTAAAAAATAGGTTACTTTATAATGTATCTTTTTATACATTGTAATATGTCAAATGGTTTACTTATATAGTCGGTCAAATCAACATCGATGATTATATGATTAATGGTGGGTTAACTTTGCACTAAATTAAAAATTTAACCATTTTATTACTATGATAACAATTAGAGGGAGTAGAGAAAGAGAGACAAGATTAATTTATAGTGATTGGCTTATATTCGCCGACTAAGTTCCACTTATGAATTCACTATTTCTTCTTTCAATAGGTTAAGGACAACTCTTCATACAATATCTTCTTTGCTGCCAGAGAAAATGAACACTTGCATTCTTCTTACTTTTACCATAATTGAACAATATTAATCCTTTATAAATATTGTTCAAGGTTAAGAGGAATATTTACAAAGTGTACCCTAAGTAATTTCCTCAATTTTAACAATTATAATTCAAACACTCCTCTTAATCACATTAACAAATAAAGGCTCACTATATATTATATGATGAACACATTTACTCTTATCCTCTCAAGTCCTATAACAACCCTCTAGTATACCTAACTTACTTGTTACAACTCATATATAATCTATTTATGCTCAAAACAACCTAAAATAGTCATTAGAAACAAAAATTAGTCATTATAATGATTAGTAAAAGTATTATTAGTTGACTATTCTATACATTAATTTAACAATGTACTGACTAATGCATTGATAAATTAATGATATAATCTTTCAAACTGGGTTGGTAGATAAATGTGCTAAATTGGTTAACTAGAGACATGCATGCAGTGGTTGACTAATGTATCTAAACATACAATTCTAAAGATTTTTTAAAAACTTTTCATGCTCTTTTAAAATTAAAACTTATTCTTTTGACAAAATTGATCCAAACTTATTTCAAAAGTTTGTTTAAAGATCAATGAGTTTTCTCTATCGATAAAAATGATTTTCTTCTTGATTATAAAAGTATTTATGCATTATTCTTTATATGTAAATGATTGTGCAATGATTAAAGCCTTAATTCACAGCTAGTTGTATTAAATTTTATTATAATCAAAATTATACGTTAGGACCTCATCAATTGGTCAATAATATCCATATTGATAACCCTAAGTTCATCTTCATTGCTACTTATATAGTCAAAAGGTAAATCCTAGATAAAAGACCTATCAAAATGTGAATGTAATACAAAATCATAACCTTTTATTCTATCAAAAAAAGTTTAAACAATAAACTAGGACATGAATAATTTAGATTTATCGTCACAACGAGTAACATTTGACAAAAGAATAAGCAATGATTAAAATAAGTTTGAAATAAATATTTATATGTGTAAATCAGTGATCAAACCTAAAGACAATATGCCCAAACACAAAACAATAAAAAAGGCTTCAACTTATATTCTCTACAGCAATACACTTCCAAACGTATTTTGATAAGGGGGGTTAGAATGAGTTGTTTACTTCCATGCATTCAAACCTAAACTCTATTGGGAAGCCTCTTACTCCCACCTCTAATGGATTCTCTTTTTTGCTGGCTTAAATCACCTTTAATCTTTGATTTTTTTCTTAAGAGCTAAACGTTTTCTTTATGTATTTAATGGGTATTCCTTAGTGTTTGAAGAAATTGTTTTGAGGGTGTCTTATGCAGTTTAACGGTTTACAATTATGCAATTAGGAGTTATCCAATTTAGGGCTTTCTATCAAGTGAAGTTAGTCTGGATTTTCCAAGTTCTAAGTCCATGTGAGAGCCATTAATATCACATAATAATTCTGTATCTTTTACATTAGAAATTTACAATATTTAGTTAATGCCCGAGCTTTGGGGCTCGCCTCTAGAGGCCGAGCTTTGGAGAGTCCACCTGGGTCTTCAATTGGCTTGGGTACTTGGTTTTCGACAGATTATCATTGAAGTCGATTCCCTTGACATGATAAATACTCTCTCCTCTTCTAAACTTCCCGGAACTAACTACACTTTTTTGTTGGCAGGTATCCATAGTCTACTGCGACATTCTTGAGAGGTGAAGTTTCAGCACGTCTATAGAGAAAGCAACCAGAGTGCAGATTGTCTGACCGCACTTGCAGCGACAGCCAGCCCAGGCCTCCATTTTCTTCAGGAGCCTCCATCGATAGTCAAAGCCCACATGCACCGTGATCAACACGGCATTTTGTACCGCAGACATTGCGTTAATTAGTGCGGACGTGTAATTTTGTTTTTCTTCCCCTGTATATATATATATAAAAAAGATAAACAAGAAATCAAGAACAGAAATAAAAATATAGGTACATATATCATGGTCAACACTACAATATTGTATCACCTTACGCAATAAGCTCATCTCCTTGGAGGTTGCCAGTTTTCTGTAAACAAGCCAAACTCGACTAGATAAGGCCCTTAGCACTATATAGTACGGACAACTACGATATACTAAAATATATAACTTTCTCTACATGTACTCGTACCAAGAAAAGTAGAACTCTACACCTACACATCCACACACGTACATAATCGATTTGTTTTTTTATTCCCTTTTTACTAAACATGATAATATATAATAGTTAATTCCCAGAGGACATTAGACTTTTTTTTTTTTAAAGGGTATTGTGCCATTGCGGTATCTTGACTTGTTTCATCCAACATAATCTTGAAGACAAATTGGGTAGTGCCCGTGCACATCTTTGGTACGTGGCGACATACGTTTTGCCATCGATCTCCTTGAGCCTTCTATATCGAGAAGGCAAAGCAATAAAAATAACAAGAAGTTGGTTAAAGCTTATGTCCACTATAGACTCTCTGCAATCCACTAACGATATAATGGAGCTCTATTCGCCTATTGGTCTTCTTTTATTGTATGCTTTTTCCATAAAGGCAATGATTAAAATAATTCACCTAATTAACTTTGAATGGTAGTATAATATATGTATTATTTTACCATCGTTGAGAGACGTCTGGCGCTTGAGGTGGGCAAATTTTGTTTACTTGAAAAGAGGCCACTCATGTGGAGCCAAGCTTCTCCAATTTTGGTGGAATCCTATGGCTGTGATGTGCAGCTTCCATGAACATACGTGTGTGTGGGTATAAATGTGCAACTTTTTGCAACAGTAGCTAGCCTACATGTCATTGGACATATATACTTGAGGGTGTTGACCAATTACGTTTAGGTAGAGTGCAAAAACCTGAAAGTTCACATAACTTTCGACATTTGGGTCATATTTTTTCTTTGTGGCCATTTCTTGTTTGCTTGGACCTGTCAACACAAAGTGACACCCAATTTTACACGATCCTTTGCATGTGGTCCTAAAACTCTTACTGCTACATAGGAATTGTTTGCCACCTTTGATTTGTCGTGGAACAACTTCCGATAAAGATTTGGCGTATATTTGTAGGTTATACATATTGATTCGGGTTTGGGAATGCTATATGTCGTGTTAGGTTAGAGTACGACAACATTACTACTACTGCTAACTCTTTAAAAAAATAAAAAGGAAGGTCCATAGTAACCGTAATAATGTTCAGTTAGATACATGAATTCTCATTCATGCCTCAAATCTAAGTGTTTGTCAACTTGTGTTCATCTCAACCTTCGTAATCTCGGGTTTTTTTTGGGTAGAAAAACGGGCTGAAGCCTAATGAAATTAACTACAAATGAGTAACACGGGGAAAAGAAACTCCCACTTGGTCTGCGTACAGTAATGGAAAAATGCCCGCAATCGGGTCGGGCAACCAGTGCACGCCCAGGCGAGTTGAAGCCCATAAAAGACCGCCCATAGTTCAGCATGCCACGCCGAACAGAAACCGACATTAACACCAAAGCCCACTAGCCACCGACCACATCCATCTCTAATGTAAGTGTAATCTCGGGTTATTGACAAAGCAAATGTAAGTGTAAAAGAAGGAAATTACACAACACTTAATTAAGTTTATATTTGTATATAATTACCATAAAATCAATAAAATTAATTAATTAATTAAATTATATAAATATGACAATTTCTAGCTTCATTCCTTTTTGTTGCAATATTGCTAAGGATGACCTAGTCTACAATTACAAACTTCTAAGTAGAATTCAATTGGATGGAAGTGGAAATTGTTAGTTAACAGATTTCCAAATTAAACTTGCATGGTTAATATCGTGCTTATGTCAACCTGATTGAGATTGTTAAAGGCACCACCAGTTGGTCCCAAAAACCTAACAAATCATACAGTTAACAAATTAGGCAAAATCTTAATGATTATCATATTTCATTTAAAGGAGAACAAATTAATTATATGATAGTGCCGCCAAGCCTATGACAAGATGCTGGTCCCAATGCGTAATTTTTGTGAATCCACTATACTTATATTTTATGTAATAAGCAACCAACAGTTGTAGTTGAAATATGTTTCAAAATATTAAAGAAATTGTACAAGTAAAACAAATTAGAAGCTAATTAGGTGTTCTTATAAACAAATGTAGGCATGTGGCTTAGAAAACTTGCGTATGCATTTGTCTCACTAAATAAGGAGACCAAAAGGCCAAGATGATTCCTTTTTGTAGCCAAAAAAGAAATCAAAGTTGGGAAGAAATGGACTAATAACAAATAAAAGAGGCCAAAGTGGAAATAGACAGACATTGATGTTGATAGCCACCTTAGTAGCTAGCAAGTTATTTGCATAGGTCAAGGAAGATATTGCTTTCATAAAAATGAAAGAAAAAAAATATTTTGCTAAAAAAATATTGATGGCCCATTATTAAGTTTACTAATTATTGGTTGAACCTATAAATTATATATTAATTAGTGCGAGACTTAGGGTTACATATCAATTAATTTTATGTTCTAAAGAGGTAAAGAGAACAATTAACACTAAGAGAGAAAAGAGGAATATTGTGTTTTTTGATTGCTTGATGAAAACAAATTTACTTTAAGGTGTATCAAGTGGAAATTGAGATAAATTTTCTCATTTTTTTGGTTAGTATGAAAAAGAGAGTATAATTCAAGAAATTAACCTTCAAGGAGAGCAAAGTTGTTAGATCTAATGTTTGTGATGGTGTACCCTACTTTATGTCTTTCATTGACAACCATTCAAGAAAAGTCTAGTTTTATTATTTAAAATATAAAGATCAAGTTCTTAATGCTTTTATATAATTTCAGGATATGATAGAGAGACATACAAGGAAAAAATTAAAATGCATTTAAAATGATACTAATGGTAAGTATAGAGGCCATTTGATACCTATTATAGATCACAAAGCATTTTACATCGAAAGAAACCTTCTAAAATTTCACAATTAAATGGTTTAGATGAAAGAATGACAAAACTATATTTAATAGAGTCAAATGTTTGCATTTAAAGTAAAAGTTACCAAAAACCACTTTTTAGTGAAGTATATTAACTATTGCACATGTGATTAATATGTTTACTAATTATGCATTAAATGGTAATGTTCCTGACATGGTTTGGTTTAAAAAGAATGTTTCATATGATCATTTGTGTGTTTTCGGTTGTAAGGCATTTACATATCTTTCAAAGGATGAGAAATTGAATTTAGATTCCTAAAGGCACGATGCATCTTTCTTGGTTATAATCAAGATGAATTTGAGTACTAGTTGTATGATCCAATTAAGAAAAAACTTTTTAAGAGTAGATTTGTAGTATTAATGGAAGATCAAACCAAAAAGGTGGATAACACAAAGTATAAAGGTAATAGTACCTCTACGAGTATGGATCTATTTCTTATTGGAGATGATACAGATAATTAAGGTCGATTCTTGCAACTTGTTCACTAGTAACTTCACTTAGGAGGCCTATCAAAGAACATCATGTCACTATATAATTTACTAATAAGCATATATAATTGACTGATGGTAGAGACCCTAAATATTGTAAGGAGGTTATAGAGAGTAATTATAAGGAAAATGAGTTGATGTTAGGAAAGATGAAATGAACTTTGCGTGAAAATCATACCTTTGAGTATGTGAAATTATATAAAAGTAGCAAAACCTTAAACAACATGTATATTTATAAGTTGAAACATGATAATATTGCTCCTCATTCGCAGTATAAGGCTAAATTGGTTGTAAAGGGTTTTAGTTAATAAAAAGGTTTGTTGCTTATATTAGCAAGGAGGAGTAATTTCTTAGCAATCTAAGGCTATAAAAAGTTTTTATTTATTAATTATAGAAGTTGAGTTTATTGTAGTGATTGGACCATGTAAAAATTTTCTTTAGATGATGAAATTTTTTCAAAAGCTTTGCTTTTCACAAGAGAAGTTCTTAAAAAGAGTTCAACTTTTGGTGCTAAGTCCAAATATATTAATATGAGGTATCATTGAAAATGAGATATTCTTACTAATAAAACTTTGAAACTAGAAAAGGTTCATTCTAATGATTGCTCTGATAATTTGATTTACTAACAAGAAAAATTGGAACTTGTTTTATGGTCATTGGGATGACAAACACATCTATATAATTAGGATGGAGAGATTTTTTGGATTTCATGGGTTTCTTTTTATGTGGAAAAAAATCTAAGTTAATTAATTATTGTTTAAACCTACAATTTATATAATAAAGGAGACCTAACGCTACATATCAGTTATTTTTGTACTTAAAACAAGCGAAAAGAACGACAATAATTAAGATAATTTGTATTTTTTGGTTGCATATATATGAAAATTTGAACAATATATTTTAATGCATCATCTGCATTCTTTAATTCTCCAGACTTCGAGATTCAGTGGGACTTCAACTAGGTGTGATGACGACGACAATGATGATCTGCATTCTTTAATTATTGGATGACCAAAATTTTTGAACAATGGATAGATTAGACATCAAATTATATTATAAATGATATTTTTTTTATTTCAAAGTCTATAGTTGGAGTTATAAGTCATGCCATTTGAATCTTAGAAACTCTTTTTAAAAATTGTACTTTTCTTTTTTTTAAGTTTTTTGAAGTTTAATATTTTTATTTAGTGTTAAGATTCAATTTTTTATTCCTTATATTTAGGCGAAAGGTCCAATTTGTCCCTTAATATTTGGTAAAAATTTTAAGATGACCCATGTCATTATCTTTGATACTTATTTATCCTTTAACACTTTCAAAACAGAATAATTAGCCCAAAAATGCTCACCTGTCACCCTTTTGTCGAATATACGTTACTTCCCTGTTAACTTGTGCTAATTGGACATGTCAGATAAGGTCAACTGTCATAAATATTTTTTATTTTTATTTAACTATTTTCAAAAAATAAAACTCAAAATTTCTTTTAAAACCTAACCATGATTACCTCTATCCCTAATTTTCTTATATTTTCCCTAATTTGTAGCAAATTTGTGGTAATTTATTTCAGACAACATCCATGTATACCATTTCCATTATCCATGTAATTTGAATCCGTTAAATCATGATCTCATTCATCTTCCAAAGTATGTTCATCATCAATCTCATTGCTCTTGTTATTCTTATTTTTATCTTTATTGATCTTTTGATTTTGAGGAATTGTTGTTGGAGTTCCTTCCTCACAAATGTAGGACAATGGGTTCTTATGAAACTCACACTTTCTAGGCTTTATCCCATTTTGCTCTCTCATAAACTCAATTTGGCAAAGATGGACCCTTGACCTAAATTCTTTCCATACCATATTCTTTCTGTTCATAAACAATTTGTATATATTTTTGACATAAATTATATGGGATTTTGATCTATAAAGAAACTTATTAAAATTATGACCATATTTCTATTGTTGTTTGTAACAAAAACATCACTTTCATCACAAACAATATAGTCTAGTGCAATTACGCAAGACAAAAATGGTGCCAGCTCTTCCTTGCTAGCTAAAGTCTCTTTTGATTAAAGATTGGGAAAAAGAGCTTTAAATGGCGCTAATGTCTCCTTACCTTTGTACACTTCTACAGAAACAACATAAAAATGAACGTCACTTCCATAACTCACTACCTTCAACATAAGACCTACTTCTCCTAAATACGTGGGTATAGGACTTTACTACAAATTAGGCAAAATAAAAGAAAATTAGGGATAGACGCAATTAGAATTAGGTTTTAGGAGAAAATTTGGGTTTAATTTTTCAAAAAGTAAATAAAAATAAATCGATTAGACCCAGTTGGCACAACTTAATAGGCAAGTAACATTCATTTGATGAAATGGTGACGGAGTGATCATTTTTTGACAAATTACTCTACTTAGTAAACGTTAAAGGGTAAACTAATATCAAAGATAATGGCAGGGTCATCTTAGACATTTCGTCAAACATTAAAGAGCAAATTGAATTTTTTGCCTTAAACTTATTAAAGATAAAATTTTGTAACTATTTTTAATATGATGAAACTATTTAGAGTGGACTCTTTTAGTTTTCTAGTTTTTATTTTTTTATTTGAAGAGATTTTATACATTAAACTTTGATTTTTTAGTATTAATTTTTTATTTTCATATTAATTCTTAAATTAGGGTATTACTTGACAATTATTTATTTTTTCTCACAGATTCAAACTATGGATTATTTTAATAGATACTTTCCTATAGCACCCCACTCCTACAAGACACGTGCTTGACATTGTGAGTGATATTCGAGATTGTACCCCGCGAGGGTGGCGTACTAGAAAACTCAATCAGTCAAAACTCAGTATAAATTTTTTTAAACCACAAACATGGTATGCGGAAATCAATCCTCAAAAAGGGCCCACTTTATCCCGTAAACATTTTTCAAATCATCAGAATTTCGTTGCTCACTAGGGCCCATTCCAAAAACAAAACACTCACAATCATATTGTCACTACAACACGATTACATTCCATACACATTGTACAATAATTTCAAAATACATTCCTTAATACAAAATTTGCGAAAAATACAATTCAGTACGAAAATAAAGAAATACAATGCATACACGAACTGATCTCGACCTCTATTCCTTCTCAATATACTCACATATATAAACAATTGTACCCGAAAATTGTCAATGAATGCATGTATAATTATTTTTATGCGCAAAGATTCAATGTTTACGTGTATGTGCATATCATATAATACATGAGCATGAAACGTGTTTTCCTAATTTCTCAGTAATCTCTCACATTTACTATTTTAGCCTTAACATGGATAATGGGATGTTGCAACTCTCCCCTCCTTAAAAGGAATTTCGTCCTCCAATACTCACATATATAAACAATTGTACCCGGAAATTATCAATGAATGCATGTATAATTATTTTTATGCGCAAAGATTTAATGTTCACGTGTATTTACATATCATATAATACATGAGCATGAAACGTGATTTCCTAATTTCTCAGTAATCTCTCACATTTACTATTTTAGCCTTAGCATAGGTAACGGGATGTTACATTTCCTAACACAATGAAATGCTAAAAGCTCTGTTCTTATTTCACATTATTTATCAACTCTTTCTTTTAAGTTGAAAGTGGTATTCTTTTTAATGTATTCAACCAGAAAATTGACCCATTAATTGGCCTAAAATTTTTCTAAATGAATCATATAATATTTAAAATACTTACTATAATTCTTTATCTTATAAAAATTTCAATTCTAATAAAAATATTTGTTTATCACTAGAAAAAACTCTTAATATGTTGTATCACTCTTAATAATTTTCATTTGTAATAAATAAGAGTTGAGATGTCCTAAGAAAGAATGTACAAGAAGATTCCTTTTTTCGGAAAGTACTACATTTAAATGCACAAAGTAAACAGATACACAAATCTGCAATTCAGTTTACCAGTGTTCCATACTTAAATTCAATTAGTTTTAAACATAATCAAATCATCCATAAGTATTCTCACTAAATAAGGTTAAGGTCTAAAGTCTAATGTAAGCTATACAAATTCCCCATATCCAACGTCTCAAAATAGAAGTGCCCTTCAGACGCCAAATATGAATGTCCATATGCCAAAAATTGTTGGTCTATGCCTCACAGTCAATCGATTAGTTGTAGTTTAGTGAAAACTAATTTAAAGGTATTTTTTATCTTATACATGTTTAGATGTATATGATAAAGACCATGAGATAATTATACATTGTAAATGAAATTATAATTATGTGATTCATATTGCTTTTTTGTATTATTCCTAAATTGTTCCTATTCATTTTTCTACTAAGATTGGACATTAATATTAAGTTAAAAAAACTAGTAATGATATGTTTTTCCTTACGAAGGAAGTAGTCAATCTCATAAATTAAATGTTGAAGATATTTAAACAACTGTGTATGTCCTTATTAGAGAACAAGTGCACTGGACTGACCTGATATGAGAAATCCATTTGAAACATTACTTATATGTATATGAAAATTCTCATTGTGATGATTATATAAGTGATCCTTTGACTTGAGGTCTTCAAAGTTATCTTTATAGGGATTTCTATATTTTGATACTACTTATGACCTATTCTAACCATAAGTCGTTCATTTGGTAGCCATTAGATGTGGAATGAACTATAAGGAGATATTTGAGCGATCAAGGTAGGATTCATCACTCTAAAATAATTAGGAAGAATGTTTTGTGGTTCTTGATTAGTATGGATTCAAAAAATCCTTAGCTAAGGTAGAATGTTTTGTGGTTCTTGATTAGTATGGATTCAAAAAATCCTTAGCTAAGGTAGAATGACGTTTTGTAAATAGTTTACAAATGTCATTAAGAATCGATAACTAATGGCAAAGAACTATAATGATTGGTCAATACCACTTTGAGTGGCCATGATGTGTTGCTAGACTTTAATATTGATTTATAATTATAAATTATTTAATTAGAGAATTAAAGATAAATTAAAAGGATTTTTAATTTATCTAATTCTAATTATGAATTAGAATTATCATTTATAATCATTGCATCATATTTGAGAACCTTATAGGTCTCACATAAAGAACGAGTTGAAGAGAGCAAAGAAATTTCAATTAAGTTGGACTTGATTGTAATTAAAGTTTGAGAATCTTTATAATTAAATATGAGATATTTAATAAACAAGGATCAATATGAAATATTGGATTTCATTTGGGTATAATTGGTATTTAATTATAATTATTTGTAATTCTAATTAAATTTTAATTGAAATTAGAATTTAATTTCAATAAATTACTCAAATGTCCAAAACTTACTATTAATAGGCTTAAGCTCTAATAGAGTTACTTCTTGCTTAAACCTCTCTGTAAGAGTAATAGCATTCTTTCAACCTGCTCTGTGGATACTGTTAGAGGTTGAATATTTTGCGACTATAGTAGTTAAGATGAACCGATTTCAGAAACGGTTAAAGGGATATGAAAAGAAAAGGATCAAATTTCATAATAAGGTACAAATTAAGATTCATGTTTTATTATGAATTATGTATTTATCATTTTATATATTAAAATGACCTTGGTTTTTGGTAAATCAAAATATGAAAAGGTTTTATAATTATTCTGGTACAGCTGGGATCGAATCTTGTCGCAATTTTTCAATAAAAACGTGGATGAGATATTGTAATTAAATTAATTTGCGAAATAACAAAAATGTTAAATTGTTCACAAGTAGAATCATAATATGTGAATTTACTAATATTATGCAATTTTTAAAAAGCATTAATAATTAAAGTATTTTTATTTTATGAAAAGTTCAAACTCGGCTAAACTCTAATTTTTGAATTTAATGAACATGATCTAAAATTTGAGTCTAAGACATGTTTGGTATTGAAAAACATCATTAAATATTTTTTTTCTTTAATAATAAAATAAATTTAAAACCTAACGATATATCTTTATGGAAAACGTAATTACAAGATCACTACAAGAAAAGTAAGAATTAGCGATGAAAAATTACCGACAGAAAAGAAACTGTTGTAAATTACCAACGGAAAATCAATTTCTGTCGATAACATTGATGGGAAAATTTTCGTTAACGGCGGTAGTAATATCCATCGGTAAATATGGAGGGGAATCATCCTGGTAAAATTTGCGACGGACTTTAGCGACGGTATAAAATGCCCGTCGGTAAAGAAGGCGGGAATTGTTGGTGGAATAAAAAAGTTTTAAGTTTATTGACAGAAATTGTTTGTCGGTAAATTCCGTTGCTAAATTTTCAAGGTAAACGTCGTCGTCTGCTTCGGCATCAACATTTTAAAGTAAACCAAAACGATGTCGTTTGGTTTAACACCAAACGAAGTCGTTTTCTTTTACATTTAACTCACCCGAAACACAGGTCTAATATGGATCTATGTTAGACTCGTATTGGCATTATGTTACAAAATTTCTATGGTTTTTTATATACAAAGATTATGAGGCTATTTTGACGAAGGGATATGGTTAAAGTGCCCAAAAAAAAAACATCTTAAGACAAGAAAGGATCAATTTTTAAGTAAAAGAAAGGGATTTCCATTAATATTAAAGTGAAGAAATTCAAGATTTCAAGATCCAGAGAATTATTTCTTTTAATCTAGATTCTTTATTAATTGTTATTAGTTCTTTTATATTAATATGAAATAAATTAGGGTACATATAATTTAGATGAACTCCAAAACTATTTTTCATAAATTTCCTTATAAATTATTCAAGATTATTTCTTATGTTTCAATTAAAATTTGCTAAAGCATTTTTGGTTCAATTTCGAAATTTATATATAGAAATTGATATATCATATGTATGAATAGATCATGGCACAAATAATAAGATTTATATGGAATCCAAAATATAGAAACATACAAATGTTCTAGGTTGGATTCAAATCTAATTAACAAAGAAATTCACAAAATAAGTTAATGTGTACTTTTGACATTGAATTAGAAAGAGATTTCAATCAATCAACTTAAGGATATGAGTTATATTTTTGGACAAATAATATGGTTATTGCATTAAACTTTCTACCAGTCCAAGAAAATATGATTAATAGTTGAATAAAGATAAATTAATTTTTATGCCAGAGATTGGTTCGTGATTATTGAATCGGCTAGCAACTGGATTAGGTGAATTGGGAAGGACACAAGCCTATTTAGAACTTCCCTCATCTACTAAGGAGCTGTTTGTTTCTGTTTTCATTTTTGGTTTTCTGTTTTCGTTTTTGTAAAAAATGAAACAAAGCAGTAAAACGTGTTTGTCTGTCATTGTTGTGTTTTCTTGTTTCTCAAAATTAAAAAACCGCAACAGATTTATGGAAACAAGAAAATAACGTTTCTCTATATTTTGGCAACGCGTTTTCCTGGATAGAAAATCAACTGATTCCTGTTTCTTATCTCTATTATCGTTTTGACCAACCTATGATGAAACATACTACTCATCTTTTTTACATATTTTTTCATGAGGAGAAGGGATCTTTGATTTCGAGCAAATACAAGTCATATTCGTCATGAGGAGAAGGGATCTTTGATTTCGAGCAAATACAAGTCAGATTTGTGAAGCGGAATCAGTAGCTTGAGACCTACGAGCACGAATCTTGCATCTCACTGTTTTTGCGCTTCAGATCTGAATCTGGGGCTTCAGATTTGGAGTTGGGTCGCTAACCGTTTATCAGCACATAAAAAGGTATAACCTTTAGGGGTGCTTTGACGTTTCTCACCGTTTTTTGGGTTATGTAGAAGATCTACACCAAAAACAAAGGAAAAATGAAGTCTTTGAAAATGGTGTCTTCGTACCAAAATGAAGAACAGAGCATTTAAAGGAGACACGAACAAACATTTTCACATGTTATTTGTTTATTGATAAGAAATACCATCACATGTCGTTCCAACCACGAGCCTGGCACTCGGATATCCAGAGGTCTATATGTTGTATCATCTGCTGCCTTACTTTCTTCACTGCTTCAGGAGAAGTGCAGTTCTGGGCATTGCCTGAGACAAAAAACCATGATGTTTTAAAGAAAGTTCCAAATTCTGAACAGAATTAGAATCAAGCAGCTTGTCAACTGCATCACCACCAACTTCGTGAAGTCATGTGACGATAAAAAGATTCTAGCAGCCACAACAGTCTCAAGTAATTCAAAGTTTTGACATTGAAGGAAACCGATCCCCAAATACCAAACCTTTATATTTGTGTAATATGAAAAAAGACAGTGTATACCTTCAAGGTTTAAAGGAGACTGAGGACATCCTCGCAGATCAGTTCCATGACCACAATTATGACAGGAGATTAGGTAGGAAGGCACTGGAAAGTTTTAAAGACAGTCAGTTGAATAGAGAAAGTTGGGATTGGAAATGTTGGAATGTAATTGTTCTTTTGTCGTGTATTTCTTTTATCTTGGTTTATTAAGGAATTGAAACTTACTATTGGGGGTTGAAATCTGTTTTGACGCATGACGCCAGGGATCTTGAGAGCCATTTGTGAATACAATTTTTGAACCTGCAAGGTAGCAGGGCTATTAACAAGTATTTGATTGCGATTTCATAAAGATCAGCAATACCAAGGATGCCAAACATAACTGCAGTCATTGAAATCATATATGCTTCACAAATCAAAATGACCAAGTGATTTGCTCATGTTTCACACAGAAATCCTATGTTAGTTAATTCTTCCTTTCTTCTGATGCATTGATGAAGTTTATATTCAGCATAATGAAAGGCATTTCTCGAAACCTTTCTTGGAAACTCCACCCCCATGACATGACATAAGCTAATCCAAAAGTGGCAATGGCCAATTTACATGTTTGTGCAACATATGCATGCACGCATGTACGCACAGGAATTGCAGTAAAACTAAACGGAACAAGTTAGCATGGTAAAACGGATGTTTTTTTGAACTACTATTTTTGAACATAATTGGTTTGTATATATTCAGTAAAGAAGAAAATTGTGCAGACCAGCAATTTTTGTGCCCCCATAGTATATATTTGTTGCATCAACTTGAGGATAGATGTCCCCTCCAAAAACGTTCTTACAGAGGTCCAAATGGTATCTGCAAAACAAGAGCAACAACTTTCAACTGGGCAAAGCAGAAAAGAACAAAAGAATACAGAGACGACGGACAACTTCAACATAGAAGCATACAGAACTTGTTAAAGGGTGCTACATAACAGAACAAAAGGCATGCCTTGCGTCGACTTTTGAAGAGCGAATACTATCGTTGGACGGTGCAACTTGGAAATATGCAACTTCAGTACAAACTTGGAACCACCATAATCGGTCAGAAGAATCTTCAGTGAGAGCAGTTTCCTTCAGATGTTTTTGGTTATATGTTTGAACGCTGACACCAAAACTTCCAAGATAATACTCCTTAACATATTTAGCATATGCATCCTGAATTTATAATTGTGTTTATTTAATCAAATTAAACAAGAAAAGGAATGGGATATCATAAATTAAAAAAGCAAAAAGTCTCATCATCATGCTCCAAAGATAATTTATCCATGAAAACATTTCTGAAAGCTAATTTTTCCAGAGATTTAAAAGCCAATATTCCTATTTCTGGCAACAAAATCATGAAGTAATGTGAAGATAGAAATTAGGTAAGTATCAGGGTTAATAAACCTTTAGAGCATACATAAAGAATGATTACAAGCAGTATAACTAAAATTAATAGATAATCATCCAACCCACTGCAATGGCAACAAACTAAAGAATCAGATATCATGTATTATCACTTAGACAAGGATAGGACATGTAAAATACCCAAATCTGGCAGGAATTTCAGCACAATGCATGACAATTGGAGCATGTCAGTCAAATAATAGTACTACAGTCTTTGTTACTCAGATTTCCAACAACAACCAACATCCAACATCCAAGGAAACTAGAGACCACAAGGATAGATGACAGCTGGTAAAGTTTCTCTGAAGTAATCCAATAATGAAAGGAGGAACAGAAAGTCGAGCTTACCACCAAATCTTCTCCAGCTTTATTTGCTTTAACAAGAGGGGTGCACAGTACATCGGGATTGCCATATTGAAACTGCAAAATTGCATAAAGTTCATTAAATCCAACCTTCTAGTTGATCGGTGACAGAAAGAAATCACACATACTGCTATAACTGCTGCATCTGCTAGAAAGTAGAGAAAATCTCCGTCGATCTCAAGCTGCAAACACAGGTAAGAAGTCCAGATCCAAAACCAAGTTAAATAAAGATCATTTGTTCCAGTTCAAAAAATACAAAATTACAGGATAGTAAAACTTAACCTCATCTGCACCAAATAACATCTTTACTGCTATCTTATTTGATTCAAGACGTTCTTCAACAAGACGAGTAGTTTCTTGTAGAGCAGCTTTACATTCAGCACCAGCTGACTCACCAATCTGCAAGTGGAAGTATGGAAATGGTCTTACAAGAGGAAATAAAAACAAAAGTTTTAAGGGACAGAAGCACAAATTGCAGATAATCAAACTCAAAGGAACAAGCATGAACAGGATCATGAACTGTATATTTATTCTAAGTTCTTTACCTGCCTATCAAATTCCGTGAAGTTGTAAACAGAAAGAACAACGGCAGAACTTGCAAGGCTTCCACATGTTAAATGTGGGAATTTAAGTCGGAACCATGCACTGAGGGCACCAGGGTATGAGACACCAAAGAAGAACCAGGGATTTTCAACAGTTGTTCTGTTGAACTTGTGGTTCAGAGCGTCCTATAAAAAGAACAATATCAGCCAAAATGAGGTATTAGGCAAGTGGTAGTTATTGCTATGTTTATTAATATAGGATCATCGACTTTAGTATACTGTAACAAATAGAGGAAAAATCAAACTTCAAACTTGTTTGCCAAGCATATATTTCTACTTTAAAGCTTAAACCATTTTCTTCAGATACAATTCTCAAAGTCCAAAATCTTTTGTTCTCATTTCACCTTTTGCATCCAAGAGAACCAGGAAAAGGTAGGATCGAAATTCAGGCTTCAAATATACCTCAAAAAAATCAAGGTAAATATTATGTCGATCAAGTTAAACACACAAAATCTATCTGGAAAACAAAGAATTGTTTTTTGATATCACATAACTACTTGCCTGATAATATTGGCGGAAAACAGCCAAGTCAAAGAGCGCCTGCTTGGATGAAAGGTACCTCAAATTCTCGGTGACTAATGAATCAAAAGGTGAACTCTTTCCGTAGTAACGATGCTCAAGTGATACCACAGCTGCTCCAAACTTTTTGGCCAAAACCTGTTCAACCCAACAGAATTTTATAAAAAAAATCAAACTTTCCATCTCCTGAAAAGCAGATCCGAAAAGCAATAGCAGGATACTATGATCCTGACAAAAAATGCGACAGCAACCTTAAATCGAATTCAGAAATGGCAAAGGAATACCTCAGCCATTCAGACCCAGATGAACACTTACGCTGATATAGTCATTGGCTATGCCGTTGCAGGAAGATTCGCCACAAATATGCAGAAAAATAGGTCCATCAGGAGCTCTGAAGTAGTCAAGATACTCGTAGTACCGTTGCCTGAACTGTCGATGATCCTGCAAACACCATACTTCAATTACCCACATTCCCAAACTTAAACAGAATCGCTAGAAAATCCCATTACGGAGGGAAAGTAAGTAAAAGAAGCTACATATGGAGAGTAGTGATCGAGAGTTTGGCTGAACCAGAGCCCGTCGGTGGTCAAGTACTTATCGCTTCCCGACAACCGCTGAAGCACCGTGCGAGGGGTCGCAAAGCTATGAGACACCGTCGAGAGCAGGGACAAAGACACCGTCAGGAGTATCCAATCGACAACTGACCTCATATTTCCCCAGAAAATGGTTTACCCACTGGCCGGTGTTTTCTTGTTCTTTGAGGATGTCGTGCGAGTCGGTCTAAATGCTCTTTTCCTCTGGGCAATGACGAGTTACTTGGCTCTTGCTCGAAATCCCTCCTTTCAGTTAATTACTCAGAAATCATAAGATGAGAAATGTTCTTTGGACTTTGGACTTTAGCTAAAAAGGTTTACAATATTAAAATGGTATTCATTTTATAAAATATTAAAAAATATTAATTTTAGATAATATTTAAATAATTTATTTTTATTATCATAATATATTAAAAATTAATTTCAACTAAAAAATTTATAATTTATTATATTATTTAATATTTTTTAGTTTATACCTTTATTTTCATGTTTAATTTTGAGGGTCGTTATTTTTTTTAAGAAAAGAGAGTTTTTATTATGATTTTAAAGGAGGAGATAAAGTTATGGCTAAAATATGTTTTATTTGTTTTTTTTATGACTTTCATCTTGATTTTAATATAGACAATAAACTCAATTAATTAAAAATGTTTACCATATATTAGCTTTAACTTATATTAATAAGTTAAATTCTTATATATTGTGTGGTCGTATTTATATTATAAATTAATATTTTTAAGTTAAGATATATAAATAATTGACTATAATCTTTTTAGAAATATAATTATTGTATTTTTAATTTAATTATTTGAATCTTATTTCTATTGTTTATTAATTTAAAATATTCTATTTGTTGAATTAGTATAATATAATATAGTTTAATTTTTAAATATATATTTGTTGAATTGTGAATGAACTTTATAAATTCTTAAATTTAATAATTTTTAGTAACAAATTTTATATGACTACAAAACTATTAATTTATAGAACTTTTTGTATGTCTATAGGAAAAAATCACTGGACATATAATCTTAAAGTACTCATTAGTTAACTTGTTTTCCATTTTCTAGATTACTTTTTACTTGCAAAATAAAGTTAATTTCCACTGCCAAAGGCCAATGACCATGACCTTCAATTGCCGCAACTTCAGCTATTTCTGTTACTTTTCTTGCAACACATGCCACTTTCCCTGCCAACTTCCACATGAAAAGAACCGGATGGACACATGTTTAACGCGACAGAAGGAAAAAAAAATCTTGACAGCTCTTAAAGATTTCATTTTTTGGATCCTAAACTTGACGAGACTCTGAAATAGAAAGTGAAAATCCGCTTTCAGGGATGATATTTCATATCCAAAACCAGAAGCAGTATCTTAAAATACAAGACTTCTCCAAAATGTCTTACATTGCCATTCTGGCCATTGCATATATTGTCTCAAGAACAGAAGTCTGCAGCTCACAGCGATGATTATATCTTTTGCTTTTAGGATAGAAAATTTTGGTCTTGTCCAAGGTCCTTGGAAACTAAGATACATTACATGAACATATTCCCCAAAACCTAACAAGAATATCACATATTACAAAACAAATTCAGGGTCAAGTCGACTTCTGGCACACCACCTATTATTTAATGGAAGCATAAAGAACGAACTTCCTTTCAAGCATAGAATGTCGAACCGCACTATCAGTTTGGTGGTGGATTATTAACAAAACGATCATTGCTCCTGCAGACGAGGCAGAAAGAGTTGTCAGAATAGTTCCAACGTTAATTGGTTCAGCTGAATCAGAACTAGAATGAAAGGAAACATACTGTAGACAGCGGACAAGATTGCTAGCATCATAGTTTTATCACAGATAATGCCACTAGCTCCTAAGCCCCACTAGAAGCTGTCCTATGAAACTTCTGTGATTATTTCTGTTGCTGGTTTATAATTGACAATGATTTCCTAGTTGCAACTTTGAGAAAAGTGTAATTGATGTATAGAAGTGAGAGAGCCTCCACTTATTCAGGTAATTCAGATTCTCAACAAAACGTGTTTTTTGCATAAAAGATCACTAGATGTTGGTTGGCGTATTCTTTATTTCTGGCACTTGTATTTGTTATGGAACAAAGCTAGAAAGATAGTAATTCCAACATTTAATAGATGAAACCGAAGTTTGCTTCTCCTAAATTTGGCCATAACTTGCCAAAATAATCTTAACCTTCCAAGATCAGATAACGTCCATGAGAAAGGTTAATTCTGAGGATCAGATAACTCCATGAGAAAGGTTAATTCTGAGCTTCAGTACCCAAATACATGATGCTAATTCCAGTAAAACTAAGGCCCTACAGAACAGAATGTCATTCCAGTTTCTTTGATTATTTGAATCATTCCTCGGATTTTCATTTTCTAACGAATTGGGTCTCTTCGAGTTTCGTAGATTGTCAAGAAAATGTCTCACATTCTTTTTTTTTTAAATGCATTCTTACAGCTACCACAGTTTTTCCAAGTTTTTTCAAGATCAGATATTTAGAATTATTTCACGGATTTTTTCAAGTGAAAACTTTGGAAGACACGATTTCTCTTCATTCTTTCACCAGCAGTTTCTGATTGTTGAAGTGAAAAAAGAAAGCATTTTAGCTCCTATCGTCCACATAAGATACATTCCCTTCTTGGAAATGCAAAAAGTCACCAGGGAAGATAAGAGGTAATTGAAACATAAACTTTCAGGCTCCAGTTGAACGGAGGATCCATAGACTGACCTGACTGTGTTAAGCTTGTTCATGTATTCGATGAGGCTTCATATTCAAATCAATCATTTTGTTATCCATCTTCGCAAGCCCATCAGAATTTTCATCAGACATTGGAACAGGAGAGAGTCGATAATTTTGTTGATTCTCTCCTATTGTGAGCTTAGGTGAGTCATTTTGTCCTTTCATGGCTTCAACTGGGTACTCCGGTTTATCTCCTGGAAACTACATAACAAAAGTAAATTCAGCACATTTCTGCATAAATGAAGGAAATATTAAGAGGAAATTCCGTCAAGGAAAGGATTTACATACCTCAACTCTCTGTCTTAGCAGCAGATATCTCCCATGTGTTCTTTTACCACCTACATGAACAATCATGTCACACTGCAAACAAAGGGAAGTCCCATCTATCTCGCAGTAAAAGAAAGCTGCAAAATTTTTTCAGGCAGAGAGCGTAAGTTTGTGACCATCTTTGCAGGAGCACCAAAGGATAGATACAGCACGAAAAGAGAGTTATGTGTACTATACTACTGTATAGCAATGAAGACTGATATACCAGGTGCATTTTCACATATGTCACAGCGAGGAACATCACTGGGATTTGCCAAACCGACTCGCACATGGCGGCTAGCAAGTTTATTACACATGTGGACCTGCCAACGCAATTTGTAACTCAAAGCCATGAGAAAAGATGTTGGCCCATATAATCTAGACCAACATCAGGATTTCGAAGAGTCATCTTTGAACTTGCAAACCATCAAAAAGTTTCAATCTTCAAGAAACAAATCACTGTTATTCTAAACATCGCGCGATAAACTTGATTAAAAGTGGCAATATGCTATTTAAGAGTGACACTATAAGGCAGACCATTAAAGTTTAATCCTTTCGATAAAGAACAAACTCAAACGCACAAGTAATTTAACTGTAGAATGCAAAAGAGCAAAAGGCATACCTTGTCGTCACAGGCACGGCAAAGAGCGGCCTCATCAGCGGCGCAGAAAACAACGGCAGCGGCACTCTCACAGGCGTCACAAAGGGTACGCATAATTCAGTCCCACTATCATTTCTACAATCACCCGACGAAAAGATTCATGCACTGTCCACGCGAAAGGCGGACAGAAACTTCGTTAAACTAAGAGATGCAACAAACACCACCAGTCCCAACAAGAAACAATTCTGGGAAGCTAACGTGTCAATGATTGGATAGGTGATTGATATAGTCTACCTCTTAAGGTTGTCTTTGTTCGTATTATCTAGGGAGATGTTGGTGGTGGGTGGTGACTCTATTGATAGTGACGAAGAGTCTATTGGCCTCTGGAGAGGAGATAAAGTGGTGGTCCCACAACAGCAAGCAGATTCCAGAAGGGACAATACACGGCACATGTGGATTTAAGAAGCTCTCACGAGACATATAGACGTATAGTTAATGAAGGAGGGTGCTTTAGGTTCAGGGTCTGAGGCAACATCGGCCACAAGTTCAAGATGCTACGAGAGAGGGTTAGTGATAGTGGCTCTTCGATGATTCTTGCCCATCAGTTTGATATCTGACCTGGGGTCCACCTCATTTACGGTCTCCATTGTTGATCGTTTTAGGTTTATGGCTGTTCCTTCGCAGACATTTGGCGTGTAGGATTTGGACTATGTTTGCATAATCCCGATTGGGACATAAAGTTCAGGCTCTATGGACCTGCCTGGACGCCGTATAGGCCATAAAAGACTGAGATTACTAAATTGGTCCACAGTGGAGGGCTGTGAGCCAAATCTTAGGATCTGAATCCGAATTATAGAAGGAAGGTATTCGGCCTTCATAATGCTGTAACAACAACCAAACCAGAGAGAGTGTATTATATTTCCACTTAATAAAATTTAGAAGCCACATCTTGGCTTACATGTATCATTGACAAATACAGTACAATCTCCTCTTACTATCTTATTTGACAGGATATCATAGACAACGCCAACCAACTAGTCGATGACCCCAAGAAAGGACCTGTATTAGACAGTATGTCACTTTCTTGACAGTTATGAACAAAACCAACTATAATTTGGTCAAAATGAAATATTGAGGATGTCCATGCTCAAACTCTCCATCAGTACATTTTCCATGAATCCACATTTAGTCGCTGCAGCGGTTTTGAAAGTTGCCGTTCTTGGCTTGAAAGAACAGGATGAGATTGGAAGGATAGGTATGTCACCACAGTTGCATATTTCGATCATGTAGCCATCTGGGTCATGAAAAAATACCTGGTCCACCTTTACCCCATCTTGCTCCACCAAAGCTGTCACGTACCTCATTCCCATTTGTTGCAGTCTCCTCTTCACAAGGCCAACGTCTGTGCACTGCAAATTCCGTTCCTTTTTTGTTATGAAAAACAGTACACAGTTTCTGCTACTATTCATACTACTTGAATAAATCACATAAGAAGTTGGAATTAGTCAACATTACTTGGAAGGACATATGGTTGTCCTTGGGGTTGATTGGACGAGGTTCCATGATCTTGTCAAAATCTTCAAGTGATGGTTTTTCGATCAAGTGTATGCCAATTCCATAGCTATATAACCTGCAGAAAAAAGAGACGATTTAGTCAAATATTGTGAAAAAGTTGGAAGCTTGATTATGGGCTGTGTACAAAAGGAAATAGAATAAAGTGTTAGAACTAACCAAGCTCCGTTAAAATTGAAAGAAGAGGGGCGTTTGATGAGAACAAAACCCAGAACATTCTCATAAAACCTGACAGAATCCCATACTGATCTGCAAAGCAAAGAGACATGATTTAATGAGAGAAGTGGAAGTGCCTCGCAGCTGCTTACTTCCTCAATCTCCATGTTTTCTCACTTCTTTTGGACTGTTCACTTACTTCACTACTTACCCTTTGGGTTTCTCTTTGAAACTAATTAAGAGCCTTTTATAAGCTTATAGGTTGTGGAAAATTTCCCTTTCTTCACTTCTCATCTCTTCATGTGTTCCGTCCTGGATGGTGAGGAACTTTCCGGGAAGATTCTGCTAGTCCAAACGGACAGAGTTATGCTTTAGAAGAGATAACATATCCTCTTTCCTATAAAAAAATACGAAGCATCAAGTGCACGCTAAATAGATTCTAAAAATACAATATAATTGCCAATCGCGTATTCGTAAGACACCATTCGGTAGCCTCCCTCACCAGTCCATCAGCCCATCTATCAACAGGCCCAACAGACTAACACACAACATTCTAGAAGAAATCTTCTCTCTGTCTCTTTGTCATTTTCTGCTGTAACCGTATAGATATTTTGTACAGATATAGCCATTACACTTGTATATAAAGGACTCTCTCTACAGTGTAAAAATTGAGTGTGAAATAAGAAATCTATTACATTTTATACGAAATTTACATGGTATTAGAGCTTTACAGACACACGTCTATGGCTGCTTCTCCTTCTTCTTCTATGGCTACTACTGATTCTTCTTCTGATCAACTTCGGAATTTTCCCTCTCTTGCCAAATCCTTAAACTTCACCATTACCAAACTTACCCGATCAAATTATATTACTTGGAGAGCTCAGGTTCTTGCTGCTATTCGTGCCTTGGAGCTTGAAAATTTTATCTCTTCCTCTTCTGAAATCCCTGCTGCTTTTCTTCCTTCTACTGACAATATATCTCAACCTAATCCTGAGCATCGTCTCTGGCATAGATCTGACCAGCTTTTTCTTTATTGGCTCTTGTCCACTGTTGATGATGATGTTATTAGCCTTGTCACTCACTGCCAATCCTCTGTTGCAGTTTGGACTACCCTTGAAAACTTATTTGCTCAAACAAGCATGGTCAAAGTTTTACAGTTAAAACAACAGCTATCATCAATTAAAAAGGGATCAGATACTATCAGTACATATATGCAAAAAATAAAGATCATCAGTGACTCACTTCGTTTGGTTGGTCATCCAGTCCCTGATTCTGAACTTATTCTCAGTGCCCTTGCTGGCTTAGGACAAGATTATGACCCTATTGTCTGTCTTTTATCAAATACTATGGCCTTTTCTTCTTTTCAGGATGTTCAAAGCTCCCTCCTCATGCATGAAACTCGTTTGGAGCAACAGAATGCTATGTCTCAAATCTCACCACCATCTGCCAATCTTGCCAGTCACCCTCCTTCCTCAACCTTTTCTGGTGGCAAATAGTGGGGACAGGGCCGAGGCACAAGAGGAAGAGGAGGCAGATCTACCCCTCGAGTGTTCTGTCAACTCTGTCAAAAGCCATATCATTCTGCTCTGCAGTGTCACAAAAGGTTTAATCAGAACTGGCAAGGATCTCCACTTCTTCAGCAGCCCTGGCGATCCTCTCCTCAACATATGCAGAACTACAATGGGTATAACAACTCACCTCAAGCCCACTATGTTCAGTCTGGCTCCTCCAACTCCTACTTGGTTCCTCCACAATCAGCTTCATCATCTGAGCCACCAACAGAGCCACCAACAGAGTCCACCAACACAATCAGCTTTTATCAACAGAAGGACATAGATACTATATTATTTTTATTGATGCCTACACTAGATTTACTTGGCTCTATCCTCTAAAACTTAAATCCAAAGTCTTTTCCACCTTTCTCAAATTCAAATCACATGTAGAATTGCAATTTAATCATAAGATAAAAGCTTTCCACACTGACAATGGGGGAATATCAGTCTTTTCGACCTTACCTTGCATCACAAGGCATCTCTCTTCGGCTATCTTGTCCCTATACACATCAACAAAACGGTGTTTCTGAAAGGAAACATCGTCACATTACTGAAGTGGGTCTTACCCTGCTCTCTCATGCATCAATGCCTCTCTCTTTTTGGTTAGAAGCTTTTCTCACAGCCACTTACCTCATAAACCAACTACCTAGTCCCATTACAAACTCCAAATCACCCTATAAGCTTCTTTACCACAAACAGCCAACCTATGCTCATCTCAAACCTTTTGGCTGTAGTTGTTTTCCTTACCTAAGACCTTACTCTTCTCACTAATTCAACTTTCACACTACCAAGTGTGTTTTTCTTGGCTACAGTTTATTTCATCGTAGTTATAAGTGTCTTAATGCTCATGGTCAAATCTATATCTCTCGTCATGTTGTTCTCAATGAATATGAATATGCCTACCCTCTTCTTTTTCCAAACACCTTACCTTTACCTTCCCCATCTCACAAAGCTCATTCTACTCTACCTCTCTCACTTCTTAAAGTCCCTTCCTCTTCTGTATAGCCTACTGTTGGAAGTTCTCTGCCGAGGGATAGGTCTTCAGAAGCTGCTCCAAACTTACCATCATTACAGGTAAATTCTTCTCCTCTATCTTCTGATTTACACTCACCTTTATTTTGTCATCACAGCTCCTCAACCTCCTCTACATCCCACATTGTCCCTTCTAGCCATTCTGTTCCTCCAACCAACATTCATTCCATGCAAACTCACTCCAAGAGTGGTATTTTCAAACCTAAATTGTACCATGCCCCTATCTCTCCCTCACCAATCACAGAACCTCCCTCTGTTTCCATTGCCCTACAGGATCCTATTTGGAAGGCTGTTATGGATGATGAAATGCATGCTTTACATCAGAACCAGACCTGGACTCTTGTCCCCTATCAACCTAGCATGAATGTTTTGGGCACTAAATGGGTATTTCGTGTCAAATATCACTCAAATGGTTCCTTTGACAAAGCAAAGGCTCGGTTGGTGGCAAAAGGGTTTACTTAAAACCCTGGTGTGGATTTTACTAAGACCTTCAGCCTAGTGGTAAAATCCTCCACCATTAAGGTCATCCTATCACTAGCAGTCTCTTTTCAATGGGATATTCAACAGATTGATATTAACAATGCATTCCTACATGGGGTTCTACATGAGGAGGTCTATGTTCATCAGCCTCAAGGGTATGTTAATTCCTCCTATCCTACACATGTATGTCGGCTTTCTAAAACTCTATATGGCCTTAAACAGGCACCTCGTGCCTGGTTCTTCACCCTCAAACAAACTCTTCAACAATGGGGTTTTACTCCCTCTAAGTGTGATACATCACTTTTCTATCTTCATCAACAACATATCAAACTTTACATCCTAATCTATGTTGATGACATACTGATTACTGGGAACAACAAAGAGGCCATTCATCAGCTTATTCTACGTCTACAACACAAATTTGCCCTCAAGACTCTTGGCCCTTTGCACTATTTTCTTGGTTTTGAGGTTCATCGCACTCCTACGGGTTTATATCTATCTCAACAAAAATATATCTATGATCTTTTACAGAGGGCAAATATGCTTACCTGTAAGCCGTGTTCAACCCCTGTTGCTTCTGGTCAGAAGCTCTCTGTTTTTTATGGTGACCCCATCGCTAATCCGTCCGATTATCGAAGTCTTGTTAGTGGTCTGCAGTACCTGTGCCATAGTCGACCAGATATCAGTTTCATTGTCAACAAATTAAGTCAATTTTTGGTCAACCCCCTTCAGCCACACTGGTTTGCCTTAAAGAGGGTTCTTCGTTACTTACGTGGTACAGCTGATAACCGGCTCTTCTTCGGTTCTTCTTCATCTCCGTTACAAATTCATGCCTTTTCTGACTCCGACTGGGCTGGATTTGTTGATGACCGTAAATTCACCTCCGGCTCCTGTGTTTTTCTCGGAGCTAATCTCGTCCATTGGAGCTCCAAAAAGCAATCCGTTGTCGCTTGCTCCAGTTTCGAAGCTGAATACAGGGCTCTCTCCACCATTTCGACCGAGATTCTTTGGCTATTATCTTTCCTCTCCGAATTAGGGTTTTCACCCTCTTCTCATCCCGTCATCTGGTGCGACAACAATGGAGCTCGTGCCTTGTCAAAAAATGATGTCTTCCACGCTCGAACGAAGCACATAGAAATTGATGTGCATTTTCTTTGAGATCATGTCGCTGCAGGAAGCTTCGAGATCAACTACATCTATTCGGACGACCAACTAGCCGACATCTTTACTAAGCCTATGCCGTTTGAACGCCACTTCAGTTTATGTGCCAAACTCAACCTTCGTAGCCCACGAAGCTTGTGTTTGCGGGGGGATGTAAGAGACCATTCGGTAGCCTCCCCCACCAGTCCATCAGCCCATCCATCAACAGGCCCAACAGACTAACACACAACATTCTAGAAGAAATCTTCTCTCTGTCTCTTTGTCATTTTCTGTTGTAACCGTGTAGATATTTTGTACAGATATAGCCATTACACTTGTATATAAAGGACTCTCTCTACATTGTAAAAAATTGAGTGTGAAATAAGAAATCTATTACATTTTATACGAAATTTACAGTATTTTAGATGGGTCACTTGGTAAATTATCGACTCAAAATGAAACCATAGGTTCAATCCAAGTGGCCGATAAGGGCAATGTGCAGCCACCATAATTGACAGGAAGTGTATGGATAATTTCCTAAAATATTTCTTTCTAAAGATTTAAGTGAAATTTTAATTAATAATAATTAACATGAAGTGTATGGACAATTTCCTAAAATACTTCTTTCTAAAGATTTAAGTGAACTTTTAATTAATAATTTTGGTGAGAATAAAATATGTTTTGGCAAGTTATTTTATAAAAAATTGAAACATAAATATAACTGAAAGATAAAGTGAACAAAGGAGTGGATTAAATCAATTAAAAAATCAAAGAGTAGAAGAAATGATCAAAGTGGAGTATATATATAATTCAAGATAATTTTATAGCAATACAACTAGGAAAAAATAAATAAAGAAGTCAATTAAATCAAATAAAAAAATCAAAGAATAGAAGAAATAATCAAAGTGGAACACATATATAATTAAAGAGAATTTTAAAGTAATACAACTCATGCAACACAAGAATATGGAATATTAAATTCATTTCGAGTGTTCCAAATAAATAAAAAATTCATATAAGCATTATCATGGCCATCTTAACGTTTTAAGTGCTCAAAGATGAATATTGCATGTTGTGTGTGTATATTAGACATACATACATACATATATACATACATACATACATATATATTCATAATTAAGAATTTTTTTAGTTTTAAAAATACTTTTGAACTTAAAATAATATTTGGGGTTGAATAATTAAAAGTTAAATAACTTAGTATGTGACTAAGTACTACTTGACACTATATATACATTGTATTGATCACACATTGTACATCGATTACATTATAGGTTAATTACAAAAAAACCTAAATTTTTCTTAATTTTTTAATTATAGCATGAATTTTAAAAAGTAACAATAAAACGGCTAAATTTTCAATTTTTTAATTCTAGCCCGATGTTAATTTCACCATTATCTTTGCCGACATGACACTATCACGTGTCAATGACCCTCACTAATTAGACACATCATGTCATTAGGAGAAGCATGTCTGATTAGTGAAACGTCTCAGATGTAGGGCGCGTGTATTACACGAGCCTCGTTGTTTGTGCAGAGATCTAGGTTTTTTTGTTTGTTTCTGTTGCCACCATCTGAAGCTATCTTTCCATCATCGGCCTGTGTCATTTCCTCATTGTTTGTTGTGCACCTGTGTTGCCTTTGTCTGTTCTTTGATGGGCACTAACAACTCTTATACATCAGTGGCAAAGCCACTAGTGTCTTGGTTGAACCAGTGGTGATTGCTCATTCCATACGACAGCCATAAACCAAAATGGCTGACTTGCAATAAGTCCATATAATATAATAACGATAATGCGCGCCAGAAAGAAGTTTTATAACTGATGAAATCATGTCACTACGGACGCTACAATACATGATAAATGAAAATAAAGAAAGAACAACACAAACGTAGGTTGGCCGTAGCAGGCATGTCATGAGAGTCACTACTGTGAAGTTGGTGGTAGCTGACCTGAAAAAAATAAAGTTGAGGGGAGTCAGACCTCGTTGAGTAAGCTTATACCGTCCTACGATACCCAATGCTATGCGCAGTCATGCATGAATATCAAAATACATGCACATCATGCTATACATCCAATCACATCAACAACACAAATAAATTGTAGGGAAGAATATCTGTAAGACCCTAATCTCCAAGGGTAAGTCCTCACAACTCTAAACCTCAAATGTCTACGGGGAGCTATGCATCACCAATGGCCCAACCATGCTCCTATACTCATGTAGTCGTAAGACTCTCTTAATCCAAAAAGGATCCGGGGAGCCAAGCATCACCAACAAACCAACCCTCGCTCTATCGTACAAAGTCATAAGTACACAAATAAGGGTCTGATCAAGAGTCAAGCATAAACCAGGATCAACCCATAACATATCTCAATATCATAAACAAAACTCTTATAGTCATAACCAGTGCATATCTGGTCCTCAGTATACCCATCAGGTGGAACATCCTACAGATCTTTCCTTTCCCAGAATCAAACATAGCAATACATATCAAATTATTAAGCATTCAATATATCAAGTAAACATTAAGTTATGCAATGACCAATGCATGTATGCAATACCTAACCCAACGTATCTACTTAGATAATTTGATATAAAGACTTATATTAAAACGGGTAAGCATTACTGTATATGCGCGTTCGCTATATAAGTATCGATCGATGTATATATAAATACATATGCTTATGAATGTGGTTATGCATTGCTACATGTTGTCATCTATAACATCATTGAACAGTATTCATCTCTTGGTACAACTACGGTAACAGTAAGTCAGTATGAACTTACCTGATAACCAAACTCATCCATCTGAACCTTCTGATGGGGTCCTGCTCCTGCTATACCTAGTAAATCGAAAGAAAATATCTCAATTAGTGCTATTAGGAGTTATTGGGCTCAAATAACAATTTAGGTATCATCCGAAATGCCTAAGTAGTCCATTTCTGAAATTCAGAAAGTTCTCTTATTCTCGCCTAAACATTCCGTAACTTTTAATTCGCAAACCATTGAAAATCTCACTATGGTTCTTTAGAGAAAAATGATCAATATAATTTTTAAAAATTTTAGAAATTTTTCACAAAACCTCCGACAACCGAAATATTTCTCTGGTCATCGGAATATTTCATCTGATCACGAAAAAGTCTTCATTCTTAGGATTCAACGATTTTTATAACAAATGAAAACTCTTGATTAGTAGAACAACTTTCTCCAAAGTGACATACTCATATGCTTACACATTTGAACGAATTGAAGAACAACAAGCTGAAACCCTAAGCTCTTTTTCCGTCAATCGGCAGTGATCTAGGTGGAGGCTAGCAACAAGACCATGGGGATTTTGTTCCTGATGTCGAGACAAGTCGAATGGTGGTGGTGGCTGGCAACAACCTCCGAAAGCGACGGATCGACGATTAATGTCTTTCGTCAGTTTTCTTGATCAGCTTTTAAGATGATTCAGGTGACGATGGTAGCTAAAATAGGTATGGTTGTTGGGACCCGATCTCGAAGTTGGACCCCAACCGAAAAAAGACAGAAAACGGAAACGGAAACAAAAAGAAATCGAAAAATCAGCGGAACGAATCGGAAATCAATTAGCGGAAGTATCGAAAACGAATCAAAAGTCGAAACGGAAATAAAACGGACAAATCGAACGCGGATTTGACAGAACGAAACGGATTTACAAAACGAAAGAAACTTGCGCAAAGAACGGATACAAATGTCCGAAGCGCGGAAAACGAAATGCCGAAGCAAATTCAAAGCGAAGCAACTATCCGACATCCAAGAACAAAACGAAAGCAAACGAAACTAACGTGTTGCATTGGAAACCCTAAGACTAACCATTTCGAAATCCGGTCTAATTTTTTTTCCAATCTTTCTTTTTTTCATTTCTTTCATCTTTAATCAACCTTATACAATCAAAACAGAATAATTTCCCTACTTGGAAATTCATCCTCAAACAAAACTCAATTCATATGAATCTTCTTATACATTCCTACATATCCCACAATTTATCTTTTAACCAAAGTCTTATTC
>JANKOD010000191.1:5843123-5857141 GCA_026284645.1 Erythroxylum acuminatum
CCATCTTGACCATTTAATGTCTTACTTCTTCCAAGTTAAGCAATATATCACATGCACTAATTGACTTTTTTGAACCAAAGCTATTGATACATTAAACTTCTGTCACTTGTTTACCATTTAATTGTCGTCTAATGAGATCTTAAAGTCTTGTGTAGCACATCAAGCTTTATTTGTGATGAATGGAATCACCTCATTAATAATGTGATCGGGGCCTGTACACATAATTGTAACTGCATTCGTTCATTTTGTGCAGGATTTTTACTAATCCATACGTTCAGGAGGAAGCAAATAATAGTCACGTCATTGAGCAATGAGTTGAATGGCAAGTCTAGAAACTTTTGACTCCTACATATCTTCGAGAGGAAGCAATCAATACTTGGTGAAGGATTTTGGAGTTGAATGGCAAGACTAATGCATATCTTCAGGAGGAAGCAACTAATACTTGGTAAAGGATTTTGGAGTACCTATATATATTGGTTTTAGTATTTAGATTAATTTACTTATATTCTATATGAAATGAACGACACTGGAGATTAATATTTTAGTTAGTGAGTTTTTTTTTGTATTTTGAATATGTTAAAAGATTCAATTTTACAAGTCCTTATGGACTGTATATTATATATAAATACAACTTTGAGTAATTTACATTTTATAGCAGTACTCAATTAAGACGTGCATTAGTATTTATATATTTCTTTTAATATATATACAGATATTGCCTATATAATGACAGGAGTTTGATATTATGTTAAATAATATTGATAATGAAAGAATAAATTGTTGCTTTTATTTTGAAAATTGTTGCCTAAAAAAATTCGCTTTGTTACCTTATAAAGACTTAAAAGCGTTGCAATATATATTTAATATTGTTACTATAGTTTGAAACTAATGTATTGCCTTAGTCAAAACTTAAGGCAACATTTTTTATTTTGTTGCCTAATCAAAAAATGTTGTTGTTTTATACTTATTGTAGCGCCACTTCTTATAACGATATGAATTTTATTGCCGTAGTACAAAGGCAATGATAATTATACTTATAGTTACACTTTTGTCTGTTGCCTAAAATACTTTTTGTCGAAGTGCTTTTTCATAATACATACATGTGGAAAATTCTTAAAATAACCTTATCATAAGTATATTAATAAATATGGTAATTTTCTTATAAGTACATGCTAAAATCATATTCTAATTATAAAATATTTGCCATCTTGTGATAAATAATAGTTATTTTACCCTAATATACCATATTTGCATGTTTTATTTTTAAATAATAGTACATTTAAATATTTATAATTACTAAATATATATTTTAGTATAAATTACTTAAGGTACACATGTTTTAAAATAATTATAATTTAATAAAATAACCTTTTATATTTGTATGAGAAGTTTATTATCTAATTTTTAATATATAAAAATTTTGAAAGGACTAAACTATATTAATACTTAAGTATATTTTAACATATATAAACTAAATGTATAACTTTACTATAATAGATATTTAACGTGCACATATTATAAAATATTTAAAGTTAACAATTAATTATTTTAGATTTTTGGAAATTGATTTTAATTTTATAATATGCATTTATTATCTTCAAATTTAACATTAAAATATATTTTTTAAAATTAGATTTACTTTTACTAAAAATTGTCACATGCTAATTTATGGTATATATATATAGAGAGAGAGATGTATATACATACACAAAAACAATATGTAAAATGATTTTGCAATTAAAGCTCTTTTGTCAAAACTTTATATATTCCTGCCATAGATATGAATTTTCTAAATTTCACCTCAGATGTCTTGTACGTGGTAGTAGATAGAGTTCATGATCAGACTATAATCATACATATCCCAAAGTAACTACCATCAATGGAGCTTGAAAAATTGAAGCTAACTGAATAGATCACTAATTACTAAAAAGTGTTCCATGCTCCTCAACAGCACTCTATCCACACCAACACTCCTCCTATACTTAAGACCTTACGAGACAGAACTATGAAATCAATATACATAAGGCCTAATGAAAATCAACCTGGACCCTCAACTACATCTGGTCCTATTTTGATATGCTTCAACCGGTGTTATCACATATAAAAAGCAAAGATGGACCTCCGATCCATTACTTCAAGCCTGATGGAGAACCTGTCTATGTTAGCCATCATCATTGGCGTTGTTTACACCAATGAATCAAGAAGGGCTCTTCTCGCTATGACTCCTAGGCTAGTGAATATTTCACCGATAATCATCGTCAAAGTTGCATCACGAATTTCTAGCCTATATATCAGTCAAAGTGATTAATATAACAAATCATCCATAAGAGATTAAGGATAAACAAAGATTGACTGTAGTGTAAATTCTAGGTATGCTAGCCGAGATACAAGCCCTTTCTCCTCAAGGGGTGTTAACTCTCAAGGCCTACCTCTTAGGAATTTAAAACTCTCCAATCTTTCTTCATTTAATAATGATCTCAAACAGGACATATGTCTAAGACTTTTTGATACACAGGATCCTCTTGAAGAGGTAAGTGTAGAGCATTATTGTCTTTTTGTTTGACCAAGATTACATTACTCAAGACTTTCGAGCTACCCCTAGTCAGAGGGCACATGGGGAGTACATCACCAAGGTACGTGGTGTTGTTTACACAAATGAATTGAGAAGGGCTCGTCTTGCCGTGACTCATAGGTTTGTGGAATATTTCATCCATAAGCCTCCCTGAAGCTGTATCATGGGTTTCCAGTCTATATACCAGTCAAAGTGATTGGTAGAATATATTATCCATAAGAGATCAAGGATAAACAAAGATTGACTGTAGTGTAAATTTCAAATATGCTAGTCGAGACACAAGCCCTTTCTCCTCAACGGACGTTAACTTTCAAGGTCTGTCTCTTAAGAATTTACACTCTCCATTCGTTTGGAATAGTGTGGTCTAAAAGCTACTTCCATAGAGCAATATGTTAAGTTAGAAATTCTAAAGGAGCTTATCTCTCTTTAGAGAAAACAGAACTATACACCTCTTCATGTTAGAACTATTCTTCTTGTTCTAACCCTCCATGAAAGCAAAGACATTTCTGCTTTGGCCAATATCTCTCTTCTTGACAATGCTTATATTACGTACCAAAATGCCTTAATTAGTACTCTGTTGAGAACTTCAATAATGAAAGTATTATCTCCACTATTGTCCCTGATTTTAATATAAGGCTGGATGATCCTACTTTGTCTGAATGACTCCAAGTCCATATTACAAGAACACTTATGACAATTTCAAAAAGTTTAATCAAATATATATTTTAGGGAGTAAGAAAAAACTAAACTAAGTGTGGCAATATAAACAGTAAAAAAAACATAATGTTAATTTAAAACTTATAAATACAAGAATATTAGTAAATATGTCTAATTAATAGTTTTATTTTGATTTTGGTATTTTTATTTCATATTATTGACCTTTGCCAAAACTACTTTAAATACATACTCTCATGCCCTTTTTTTTTTACTCTGTCTACACTTCAAACATTTAGATCCTATTTGACAATCAGCTGATTGTATTAGCCGTTAGCTGATTTTATCAGCAGTTAACTGATAGTAGATTATATCAGCTGATTTGACTAGTTGATTAAAGATATTTAGTAAAATTAGTTGTTTATGTATAAAATGACTTATAAATGCATGACTTAAAAAAATATAAGGATACGAGGATTATATCTTAATATTTCTTTGAATATTTTCATAAAAATTTAGATTTTAGATATTTAATTTTATAAAAATTAAGTTTATAATTCTAATAAAAATATAGAACATATAATAACAATAAATAAAAATAAAAACAATAAAATTGATCAAATTTTAATTTAATTAATAATTTTTATGTAATTAATACATTAATTACTCAAATTTAGTAAATTAATCAATTTTTAAACTTTAAATTTCTTACCTCATTTCCGATCATTAAAATATTGGTGTTAAGAATTGGAGGTTAACTTATGAGTTTTATAAAAAAATAAAAAAAAGTCCTTGTGTAACGTGTGTAACACTTATGTCAAAAAATTAAAATTAAAATGATAATAAAAGAAAAAACCAAAAAAAGAGTGTGTCATGAACGTGAAATACGATTTTTAGAGTAAATAGCAATAAATGATATGAAAGGATTTAATTGACCCTTTGTATATTACATTTTAAGCAAAACGCTACTATAATTGAGCATTTTTAAAATCAGTTGATTGAGTTCAATTTATCAACTTAATTAATTAATTATTAGGTATTTTTATCAACTATTTGAAATGATCAACCAGTTAAAAGGTTTGAAAATGCTAAGAATTAAATCCTATGGTGTAGGTGAGTTAGTAAAGGGCTCTCCTGACTTAAGTAAAGTCGCGAGTTCAAACTGCCCTCATGTATGCAGCTATCTAAAACTTAGGTCAGAATTTTTCCTTCTGCAAAAAACCTTGCCCGATTTGAGTAAAAATTAATTTAAATATAAATTACTTAAAAGTACCTTTTTATAATTGCAACCTTCTTAATACACCTCGTGATAAACTAAAAAAAAATAAAAAAGAGCTATGAATTAGCTGGTAAACTCTTTGCCGAACGAGTGCTAATCAATCTCTTCACAGGAACATAATTAAAAAGGATTCGAAATGGAATTGGTATTTGCAAAAGGCCCAATCCGAGGTTTGTGGGACCCAATTGGTTGCCGATTTCTGACCGGAGCTTACCTCGTGGGTCGTGTCCGTGTTTGGTCTGCTTCTAGAACACACAGATATAAATATTGATTTCATTATCCCAACTTATGGATTTTTTATTAAAAAGAAAAAAGAAAAAAGGCCCAAACCCAAAAGTTAGGTTTTGTTAACTTTTAAAATCCAATCAACGAATTGGAAGAATGGATTGAATCTTGGTCTCCGCTTCTTCTTCTTCTGCTCCTGCTTCTCAAGCTCAATTATTGTAGTTAGTTAGTGTGTTTGTTGTTAGTTCATTTCTGATTTTTCAATTAAGCGTTTCGTCAACGTTAATTGTGGACGACGACAACGACAACGACAAGGACGACGACGACAACGACGGCGATCTCTCCTCCTCTGTTTCTTTTCAGAATAAAGCACGAAATACGAAGACAAATATTCAATCTTGTTCTTTCTAGGTACTTAATCATCTGGTTTCCCTTTCTTTTTATTCTTTCGGTTTCGTTTCTTAGTTTCTTGATATTCCTCTTTATTCAGTCGCAGGCTGATCTGATCGTCGGCGTTATCATTTTTTCTTATGTCGAGAATTGGATTCTGCAGCTCATGTGTGAGCTCTCAATTGTCGATTTCACTGTAAATTTTGAGAAAAATTTCAAGAATCTGGTGTTTGCTTGTTCCAATTACTGAGAAGAAACGATAAGGATAGAGAAATGGTGAAGAGAGGGGGTGTGTTGAGGAATAATAATATCAATCTTACTGTTAATACCGACAACATTAGTATTGCTACTACTCCTACTCCTGCTGGTACTGGTGGTGGCAGTAACAATAAGTCTCGGAGGTTGGGATTGTGTAACCAAATAGGTAGCCAACATTCTTCCCCTATTGTTTTCCCCGAGAAACGTAGCAAGAAGTCCAAGGCTTCTTCTAAACGCGTGGATAGTCCTCCCCGTGATAAAGCGGATGGAGATGAAATTCGGATTGATATAGGAGTTGGTGGAGGGATTGCGGCTGCCGGAGGAGATGAAAAGTCTGATTTGTTGGGATTTGTTGTATTCTCTGGCAAGCTTGCCTTAGATAATAGAAAACCATCTTCCCGTGATAATCCTACCAGCAGCCAGAATTCTTCAGATGTTTCAATTCAAGATGCTGTAGAAGCTAAGCTTACCAGCAAGGGCTTAGTTTGGGGTTCTCGCATGCTCAATCTTGATGATGTTGTATCGGTGTGTGTTTTCCTTCTTTTGTATCATAATGGATGTTTGATGCCTAGAATGCCTATACCACTATTTTATTTGGCACTCTTGCAGGTGTCTTACAATGTTGGTGTCCGACATTTTACTGTGCATTCTTATCCATCCAAAAGGAGTTCATATGGTCTATCATGTTTTATCAAGCCCAAAAGAAGTCGTAGAGACTATCGTTTCTTGGCTTCCAATGTTGAAGAGGCACTTCAGTGGGTTGGTGGGTTTGCAGACCAGCATTGTTATGTCAACTGTCTGCCTCATCCATTGGTTTCTTCAAAGAAGCAGGCTTCCTCGGAGTTAATTCCCACGGACACTCCTCCAGAGTTGCTATTCAGGTGCAAGAGTCCACCCAAGATGCTTGTCATATTAAATCCACGTTCAGGGCATGGTCGTTCAAGTAAAGTTTTCCATGACATTGTAGAACCAATCTTTAAGGTCTGTGTTGTTTCAGCTCTGGATTCTCAGCACATTACTTCCAGTATTGCAATCATGTACAAAACTGACGCCTCATGTATTCATGCTTGTGGGACCTGAATTACCTAATTGTTCCTATGTTTCTGTACTGCTGTTTTCATAGTTTCTCATGTTTCTTTATGTCTCTGCAGTCGGCAAAATAACGAGTTTAATCATAAAGTTCTTGTCCATGAGCTTCTCTTTTTCTTGACCTTGTATTTTAGAATCTCTGATGTTGTGAGTTTGTAATTTGAGGAGCTAGGTTTCTACAACAAAACTGAGCTTTGAATGAAGACCATTTAGACCTTTTAGGTGCTACAAACTTTTGAAAAGGCATGATTGCACTGTTAGTATTATCATTGGTAGTTCCATCAGAACCTTTGTGCTTCAATGCATCGGAAATGAAGTTATTGTTATAACCAAATATGCTGAGGAAAATTATCCTGAATCACTGCATACTGTTGAAATGATTGTGAAATTTTGAATGGTGTAGTGGCTTTGCCAGTTTTTGGAGTTGTGCAATTTTTTTTTGGAGAACGTAAGTGTCACATTGTCTTTTCTTTTTCTTTTTGCTTATAAGTTTTAAATAAGCAAAGTTGGTAGATGATCTAAGGCACCGACCCAGCACAATACATGTTGGTTTGTGGCTTGATAATCTGATGATTCCTTTACTTTCTTAGTTTTCCCCACTTTTGACATCAGATATTCTTGCTCCTCTCTGATCATATTGGGTTCAGCTCAGTCTATGCACAAAAAAATGATTTAATTGGTACATGAGCAAGCCTACCTGGTCTCGTGAAGCATCTTTGTTAGTTTTGACAAAATTGCAGTCTGCCCTTGAAAACTACCACAAAAACTATTAACAAGTGAGACCTTTTGTTTTGTGTCAATGACACAGTGGTTTGCTTCTGAGATAAAGCTCTATGATGAAATTAGCATTACAACCAAGGTCCTAATATTGTAGACATTGCCATGAAGATCTATGGTGTTTTCTTCTTATAAGCTAATTACATAAGCTTAGTATGTGCATGCCTCTTTTTTAGTATTATTCTTTTTGATACATGTTCCTCATGAGTAGGAAACTTGTCAGAACTTTTCTTAATAAATTTTTCATTTAAATGATCATATTCAAAGTGTAAACCATTACAGCTTGCAGGGTTTAAATTGGAGGTAGTCAAAACAACATCAGCTGGTCATGCTAGGAATCTTGCATCCAGTGTTGACATCAGCACATGTCCTGACGGTACTTTCACCGGGCACACTAGTTGTATATTTTCTTTCATGGATTTCCAACACTTTGTAACGATTTTGATCACTTGATCATTTATATTTGTACCATGTTTGTTAACTCAGGGATCATATGTGTTGGTGGTGATGGAATCATCAATGAGGTTGGTCAACAAATTTTGCTTTTTCTATCAATTTGTGGTCTTACTTCTCTATTAACTATCCCAATCCCGTGGCCCTTTAGAGAAAAGGAAAGCAAGAATAATGCATGGAATGATCACACTTTAAAAGTGATTTCAAGCTGCTGGGATTAATTAAAATGCAATTTCAGTATGACATGTATACACTTATTTTCTACAAGCACTTTTAACACTTTTTGGCTTTATTTTTTCATGGTGGGAGGAAAAAGCATGTCCTTCCTTCAAATTCTTCCATGGTGATTATAAGGATCTTTATCTGGGTGGTGAATATGAGGATACTCTAGATACTAAAAATGTGAAGTGAATTTACTTTTTTTACTATGTTAAAATGCATTATGCATTTCGGGCGATTTCTTCTTTCTATATGCTAATCAAATTATTTGACCCTGATTATGCAGGTTCTAAATGGCCTTCTTAGTAGAGAAAATCAAAAAGAGGGAATTTCCATACCAATTGGAATCATTCCTGCTGGTTCAGATAACTCACTTGTTTGGACCGTTCTAGGAGTAAGAGATCCAATTTCTGCAGCCATAGCTATTGTGAAGGTACTTTTCAGTGTTCTAAGATTGGATTTTGCAGTCCTGATTGCCAGATTTTTAACTTTCAAATTGAGACCATATTTTCTTCGTTTTTGTCATCTATTTAATCCCTTAGGTTCACATTGCGGACCCGAATAAACAAATTAATAATTGCCCTTGCTATTTGTGTTCATCAAGGATTATAGGTGAATATTAAAACTTAATCTGCACATAGCATTTGGCAATTTAGATAATATGTAAAGAAATTTAGGATTTAGGTTTGAAGTTGCTTAGTTTTCTGTGCTAATTATGGGGATGCTTTTTTTTCTGGGTTTCTCTTCCCCAATACTTATAAAGCCTAAGCCCTTAGATGATGCTAGATTGTCTTACTCATTAGTCCAGACTCCTGTGCCCAACCACTTGAAAATTTCCCGTATGAACAGGAAAGATTTATGAGGGCCTGGTTATTCCAGTTCAAGATAATGGGACCAAGTGTCTCAAGTTCATTAGCCAAGAGGTAGATAAAGCTTTTGGGACTTCTTATAACAATTCTGCCCTATTGATGAGTGGTTAGTGAAGAATATTGCATCCCAGTTGCCTTCTGTGCTGAACCAAATAGAAAGCTTTTGAGTTCTTCAAAATTATCTTGTTCTTCAAAGGAAAGCTGTTGTCTGTGCTTGTATAAGTGAAGTTGTGGATTGTGTTCATTAAGTTCTGAAATCTGGATAAATATCATTTCTGTTATTTCATTCACTTTATTCTTGTTGGTTACAGGGTGGTCTTTCTGCTACGGATGTTTTTGCTGTTGAGTGGATTCAGACAGGAATGGTTCATTATGGGATGACTGTCTCGTATTATGGTTTTGTTAGTGATGGTAAGTTATATTGTGACGGCTGTTCTTGAGAATGCTTGACCACAGTTATGAAGTTTAAGTTTTGAGTTTTTGAAAAGCTAATCATGCCACCTACATGACGCTCTAAAACTTTTTCAATCTGTACAAACATGGATCTGTTGTCCTTTAATTTAAGATTTGAATTGCTATTGAAGTTGAACTGCAAAGTTTTCCTATATGAAACTCTAATAAACTAGGTATCCAAATTGTGAGTGTAACTATTATTTCTTGATAAATCAAACAGGAAAGATGGTTTTAACACCAAAAGTAGAAGTCCTTTTCCTTATTTCTTATATGACATTTCCTTTGACTAACTAATCAGGATGATTAAAAGCCAGTTGGTTGATGGACAGGTTTCCCTGTTTTATTTGTTGTGCATGAACTCAGCATTGATGATTGAAGCAATTTTAGGTCTCCCTTTTAATGTTTGGAAAGTTCATGAAATACATTATCTTGACTTGTTTTACATTTGCACCATCCTATGCGGGCCATGACAGCCAAGGTAGGCTTGACAGATTTCTGGGTTCATTATGAGCATTCTATGTTGTTAGTAAAGGCCTCAATATCCTTAATCAAAGAATTTGATGAATTTCATTATACCCTAGAAGAGTGGTTGTTGGGTGAACAATATGATTTTTCATTTAGGTTTTAAGAATTAGTTGCAGTTAAAGAAAAGAATATTCTGTTAGGGATGCTTACAACTACTTGAGTTGTATTCTGTTAGGGATGCCTACAACTACTTGAGTTGGTTTACTTTTTCTTCATTTTGTTACCGGTGTTTCAACTTCAGGTGGCAGCATGGATCACCGGTTGAGATTGTGTTTATGTTCTTTAGTCCTCTATTTAACATATTTTATGAAAGATTGTAGACAAAAATCATAAATTCTGCGCATATGATAGGTAGTGTAGAGTTCGTGAAATTAAAATTAATTGGGCACCTATTTATATGTTTCTTGTGCTGCAGTTCTGGAACTTTCTGAGAAATATCAGAAGCGATTTGGTCCTCTGCGTTATTTTGTTGCTGGATTTTTGAAATTCTTATGCTTACCAAAGTATAGCTATGATGTGGAATATGTTCCTGCATCAAAGGAGGATCTTGTAGCTAAACAGTCAGCTGAGCGGGAGGTGGTTGATATGTCAGACCTCTACACAGATATTATGAAGAGATCAAACACAGATAGAATTCCGCGGGCCTCAAGTTTATCAAGCATTGACTCAATAATGAGTCCTAATCGGATGTCTGGAGGGGACTTGGAAACAACCTGTAGTAGTACTCATGCTACTACCGAACCATCTGAATATGTGCGCGGTCTTGATCCAAAAGCAAAACGCCTATCATCTGGGAGGAATAACATAACATCAGAGCCAGAAGTTATTCATCCTCAGATACAACTGTCAACCACTCCGAACTGGCCGAGGACAAGGTCAAAGTCAAGGACAGATAAAGGATGGAGTGGATTGGCTACTTCACATGATCCTTCTAGATGTTCCTGGGGAAATACTGGGACAAATGATAAAGAGGATATATCTTCTACATTGTCTGATCCAGGCCCAATTTGGGATGCTGAACCAAAATGGGATACCGAGCCAAATTGGGATGTGGAAAAACCTATTGAATTGCCAGGTCCACCTAATGATCTTGAGGCAGGATCAAAGAAGGAATTCATGCCACGATTTGATGATAAATTGGAAATAAGAAAGGGACAGTTTCTTAGCATCCTAGTCTGCAATCATGCTTGCAAAACTGTCCAGAGTTCTCATGTGGTTGCACCAAGGGCGGAACATGATGATAATGTGATGGATATGCTCTTAGTTCATGGTAGTGGGAGGCTAAGGTTGATGAGATTTTTCTTGCTACTGCAGATGGGTCGTCATCTTTCACTGCCATATGTTGAGTATATCAAGGTATGTATGTGACTACTGTGGTTATTTAAACTAGTTATGCAGCACAGAACTTTGAAATTTGGGGCAATTAACGGTAGTCTTGCATTAAGGTACATTTGGCATTGGGAGGAATGAATGGATGCTTTTTCTTTTGATAACTCATAACTTGTCCCCCCTTCCTCTCCATAATTGAGAACCCATTAGGATACTGGGTAGAAAGATACAATAGAACATGTTACAGTTCATACATTTGACATTTCATGGTGTTATTGTTGTTTTTGACCATACTGTCATCAACACCATCATGTAACCTCTCACTATTGTATAGTTTACTCCATCCCAAATTAGAAGAATTTTCCACCATCACGGCTATTGCTACCACCACACAACTTTGAGCATTTAAATTGCCTCCATGTGGATACAGTGACACGTTTTCCATTATATTAACAACAAAACAGCCTTCAATACCTGCTCTGAAATCATTACCAATTTACCATACGCTAGGTGCTCTACCCATATCCCACTTCTGACACCTTTTCAGTTCCTGGTCCTCTCTCCCACAACCAGCCCAAGCCAACAGCAAACGACAATTAGCTTAATAAACAAGATAACATATTTGACTACATATCCACTACTCTGTTATTACCAAATTTCTACAACCTTCTATGAATAGAACAGAAATTAAAAGAGTTTGTTTGGCATTGTTTAATTTAGAGTTGTAAACTCAAGGAAAATGTTCCACAGTTGCTTTGAACTATACAGCATTCGTAATTAGTGTTTAATCTCGTGGGTTACCTCTTGTACACCATAGCAATAAGTGAATTGAAGGAAAACCCTGCGCATTGGTGACAAGTTGGACCTGGTATAACTGCTTCGTTTCCAGGTAGAATGCATATTGGGAAAACTTATGGTATTGAACTTCTTACATACCCTTTTAAGATTCATGCCAAATGTACTCTTAGGTCAGAAACCGATCATTTATTGTATGCAAAACTTGACATTTTAATTTAATTGAAGGTGACATCGACACAGGTTGCTTTTACTCCCCAGAAAACTGTATTGATCTCTTTCCATTTTAGATGCATCTCTTTATGACCACATGCGAAGGCATGTTTGGTCATTGGGATTAGAAACTGGTTTTTCATTGTTTAGACATCGTGTCTGAGGTAATATAGCTCTCATTCACTTTTGCAAAAATTGATACTCAAACGTGAGTGGGAAGTGACAAACATATAGTTTTGTCAAATGATCGAAAATATTCATGTCACATTAAAAATATGTATATAACAGAACAATAAATATTAAATTTTGTGACTAGGACCTTGTGAACATTGGTATCACGCCTGTAGTCCTTCTGTTTTTTCTTTTTTGCTTTTCCTAAAACTGATGCTGTTCCCATTATTTCCGTTTAGAAACTCATCCATAGCCAAAGACTTTTAAGACTGAGCCTTGTAAAGGTTCCTGATCTTGTAAATCATCATTAGAAGTTCTGGAAACAGAAAAAGGAAATGGGAAGTATACGACAACTTCTTGTTGATTTCTTTCCTTGTGATTCTAAGACTTAGTAGGCAAAACTCAAATCATTTGCATAATTTATTTTCTCCCCCCACCCCCACCATTACCCTATAGCTGAAAGCATCGTCAGAAACTGTGTATATACCTGCCTTAAGTGCACGCACTGATGCATATCAACCTGCGATGCGAATTTTTGCATAATGTTGGAAGGTGAAGTTCTTTGAACATCTTCTAACTTTATCTACCAACAGGTAAAGTCTTTTAGGATTAAAGCTGGGAAGCATACCCACAATGGTTGTGGCATTGATGGTGAGCTGTTTCCGCTTAATGGGCAAGTAACCTCTTTTTTGCTACCAGAGCAGTGCCGACTTATTGGTCGCTCATCCTAGGCATGAGAAGATAACAAGCATGATTTCTTGTACCTTTATCCCGTTGAAGGGCCATGAGGGGCTGTGGTTACTCTTTTTGTATAATGGTCTTGGTGTATTATATAGAGCATCCTTTTAACTTCTTGAATGTCCTTTTGTACTCCATTTGAAACTATGATTTGAACAAACCCCTCAAAGTTGCGCCAATACCTGTGCGAGGTGTACTATGTAAATTCAAAGTTGCATGTTAGTTTTTCTTGGCTCTTGCCTTTTGTCCCATTATGTACTCTTCACCTCCTGTGTGTTTGGCATTTGTGTTCAATGTATTGAAAAAAAAAATCTACATTTGTTTACCGAATGTTCTATGATTATCGTTGAAATTGTTTCCTTAAGTTTCATTCTGCTTAAATCTCCTGTTTAATCAGCATGCCTACAAGTGGAGGAAGTTACAAGCAGTTGGAGATATTTGAGAGAAGTGGGAGAGAAGTTGGGTAGTTATTAGAGATAATTCAGAGAAGTGGGGACAAAATTTGGTAATTATTTTAATTATTATCATTCTCTTTTATTTACAAATACAAATTTTTAAAGAAAAAGTGATATTGTTTTTCAAGTTAATTATCTTTTATTTATAAAAAATACATGTACAAATAAATATAAATTTGATAAATTTGAGGAACATAAATGAGAAGAACCAACCAAAACAGCGGAATCTTGTATTAAAAAATCTAACTCAAACAGGAACAGGATAGATGACAATGATGATTGGAGATAAATAAATAACAGAAACAGAGAATAACAAAAGCCATCAACAATGGCTCTTAGGAATTATTCCTATATCAATCCTTTCAGGCAAAACGCCCTCTTCTAAAGCAACAAAAGGCCCTGTCCGCTTCTGTGCTCTGACTCATCGTTGCGCCATCACCTGCAAGTTCCATATGGTGCAAGCAGCTAGTACAATTAACGTCAGTCGTAAGGTGATGATGCTTAAAAGGAAAATGGAACTTCTTGGTATCAATTGCGACGATCCCACCTGCATT
>JANKOD010000191.1:5860861-5884669 GCA_026284645.1 Erythroxylum acuminatum
GATGCATGTGATGTGCCGTGATTTCAAATCATTGGTTTATAAGACTAATTTATTATGAATGAGTTGTTAAATGTAGAAATAATAATTAGAATATATGTTGAGGACGTAAAAAGGCTTCGGACTAATAATATAACCAATAATATTATATTGAAAATATTTCTTAGGAGATTGTCTAATTAGTATAAGCTGAGGATTCTCAACTAGATTCTTGGGTTCAAATCTTCAAAAACTTGGTGCTAATGACATATTATTTGCATTATAATTAAAGCTCATTATCATTAAATTAAACTTATGAAAAATTGGTTAATGTGCACGGGGATATGTTCCCATTATTAAAAAAATGTATTGAAAATAGAAATTAAATAAAAGAAGCAAATGCCTTCTTTTTGACTCCAGTGTACGAAGAATTTCACGTGCTAGTTAATTAACAGCCTGTTTGGAACGTCGTGAATTGAATTCAATGTTGTGATTGAATTCAATTCACAGCGTTTGGAACAAGAAAATGGCCACGAATTGAATTCACGCGTGGGTTAAATTCCTACCCTCTTTGTAAATTCAATTCACTACTTATTTCACGCGAATTCAACTCCAAAAGTTGTTGCTCTTCTGTTTTTACGTTGAAACTTAATAATACCCACGCACTCTTCACAGCAGATGATGCCACTCTTCACCCAACGGCAGACCCATGCACCAGCAGACAACGCCACTCTTCTCCCAACAGCAGACCTACGCACCAGCAGACAGCAACATTCGAATTTTGGATTGATTGCACAAGGGACGGAGCAATTTCTTCTCCTCTTTGGAGTTCATCGTCGTCTATGAAGGTCAGGAGACTCTTTCGACACAGAGCATCATAAAGATGGCTGCTGAAACTGCGACGAGTGCCTTTGGGGTGAAGCTTATGAAGACACCGTAACTCCGTGGATAAGGAGACTGGGAGGCCAAAGCAGAAGAAGAAGAAGATGAAGAGTAGAAGCCACTGTTGAAGCCACTGTTGTTGAAGATGGGTATCGCAACACTTGTTATATTTGGAATTGTTATACATTTGGAATGGTTATATGGAGTTAATATGAATGACGAGCTCACCACCTATTTCAAAATTTAATAATTAATAATTAATTTAAAAACTTAAAAATTAGTATCTTTTATTTTTTAATTTATAATTTTAAAATTAAATAATATTATTTTAATGTAATTTAAAGAAAATTAAGTAAGAATTATTAGTTAATAAAATGATTTTTAGTCAGGATAAATATGTCATATGAAATAATTAAATTCAATTATACTATTATTAGATTTGTTCTAAACAGTGTAATTGAATTCGATTCTAATATTACTAGATTTGTTCCAAACAGGATAAATTGAATTGAATTCAATTTCATTAATATAATTGAATTCAATTCGTTAATGAATTTAATTTGAAGAGTTTCCAAACAGGCTGTTAACTGTATTTATTTATGTACATGTCTTCATTTGAGGTTTTATCGTTGGGTCGCAGAGACGGATAACAAAAACAAAAAAATCTTGTAAGTTTTTAGATGCTGACCAATTTATTTTTGTTCTGACTCTAAATCATAAAAATATAAATTTTTTGTTCCTTCAAAAAATGTGAGACAAGATTTTTTTGTCCAATGATAAAAACAAAACACACAAGTAATTTCTAGAAATACCCTTCCCCGCGACGCCGTATGATCATTGCGTCTTAAACCTAACAAAATCACTCTTCACTCTTATCTTCTCTCTCGCACGCGGCCCTTCTTCCCTTGGTTCGTCTCGGCGGCAGTCAAAGGTAACTTTTTTTTTTTCTGTTCATTTTCTCCCCTTCTTTGCCTCCCGTTTCGCTGCTTCCTTGCTTTACTTTTCTCTAGATGGGCAAATTTCTACTAGATAAGGTTGTCTTGTTCTTTTCATTTTCTTAATATATATTAGAAAAAGTTCAATTCATTAATCGAAAGCCAAGAGTTAGGGATTGCTATCCAATCAAATCGTAATTAAAGAGAGAGAGAGAGAGCGATGAGTTCAAACGTAGTTGCAACAGGAGCTTCGTCAGGGGTCAATCATCGACCAATCGCGACTTTCGGTAAATCGACGACAACAACAAGAGCAAGAGATGCGTTCAACAACGCACACTCCGTCGTCAATCTTCCAACAACCACAACTTCCATGGCTTTTGTGTTTCCTAACCGTCAGATGATATGTAATAGTGCTGGTAGTAGGATTAGCGTTGTGACCGGTGAACAAGGTAAAGTGGGAGAAGAAGAAGAAAAAGATCAAGAGTCGATGATGGTTGGGAGGAGAGTGAGAGTGAAGGTGCCGTTGAAGGTGTATCACGTGCCGCGTGTTCCCGAGTTTGATCTGACGGGCCTCGAAGGGACTATCAAGCAGTTCGTTGGTGTTTGGAAGGGTAAACGTCTTTCTGCTAATCTTCCTTTCAAGGTTGAGTTTGTTGTTCCTATTGAAGGTCGTGGCCCTGTTAAGTTCTTTGCCCATCTTAAGGATGACGAACTTGAATTCCTTCACTAATTCACTAACACCTGCCCAAATACCCCTTCCTCTTTTTGTATAATCTTCATATCATAATTTCTACTCTATATTATACATAATCTATATTGTTTGTTTATTTTAGAATCATTATTTCAATGAGTTTCAGCGTTGTTCTCTTCTGGTTTCTGTTTGAGCAATTAGTGATTTGATTCGTTGAAGCTACTTCTTTTAGTCTTCAATCCAGTTTGAATATTGATGCTTGATATTGAGGCATTATGGTTAAGTTGGAACTCATGAGCCACTCCTATAATTAGGACTTCTCGAAACCTCACACAAAGCTGTCCGCTGAGGATTCTAAAAAGTAGGGGAAGTACTTTGGATTTAGAAATGTTATAGGTAGTGATCAGAAATTTAGTTGTCTCTCCAATTTGGTGTTTTCTACTATACAATTTTCAGCCTGGTTTCTTTGCATTTGCTTAGTGTTTACATGGTCTGGGCCTGTTAAGGAATTACAAATTGTGCTTGTTGTAGTGGGGATGAGATCAATTTAGTTTCTGAGTACTTTTATTTTTTAAAAAAAAAATTTAGGTTTGACAGTCTGGTTGCTCTTTGGTAAAATTTTAGTTGCTTCTACTAGGTCGGAGGCCTTACTGCTTAAATATAAGGGGGATTGGAAACTTATTGAACAGATGTCAGTCAGCCATGGGTTTCATACTCATTAAATCAAGTGTTTTTGGTTGTTGGAACTCTAATGCATTTGACTACTTTAGAAGAAGGAAACAAGGAAGCCTGTTGAGCAGCATCAATATATAGATGAAGTTTTTGTAATGAGATTAATTACTCTCAACATTAGGTCCTGATAGTGCAATTTGCTAGTCACACAAAGATCAATCAATAATTAAAAATGTAGCATAGAAGAAATAATTGATTTCAGTCATCATGAACTGTTCAGGAGTTATATGAAATACAGTTAATCAAAATTATACATTATCCACAATGAGGACTCTCTGGTTTGACCAGTCAATTACTTTGACCACATGTTAATTTTAGTAAGATCTATGAAATGCTTCAGTGTCAAAGATGATTAGTCTGAACTTTTAAAATATTGATTTTGTGATGGAATACAAATCCGACAAGGATGCCCTTGGTAAAAAAGGGGAGCTTGCAAGCGTCACAAATCTAAGCTTTTGCTTAGTGGACCAGATAAAGGAGGGACTTGAGCAAGACCCACAAGTCGAGTTTATTAGAGTTGGCTTCATAATGGGATGCTTATCACTAAAGGTGACTGGTGCCTAAATGGCAAGGGCTGTGGAAAGAAATCAGCAAGGAGTGCCGTGATTCCAAGTGGACATGACATCTTAGGGTTCATCGTACGTTGGCACTTGTGGAGCACATATTATTGGCTCTAGATGTGCAATGACGTTGAGCTCTACATGAAGATGTGTCTCTTGTACTAACAAGACAAGTTAGATCAACCCTAATTAGCGGGTTTGCTAGAGCCATTACCCATTTCAGAGAAGCCTTAGGAGTATTTCTATGGATTTCGTTATATTGTTACCTAAAACTAAAAGATGTGGCAACCTTATGGTAGTAGTAGATTGGTTCAACAAATATAGAGCGTTCATCCCTGAACTGATGGAATTTATGGTCGAGGATGCTGCACACTTATTTTTCAAGCAAGTACTGAAGTATTGGGGCATACCTAAGACTATTGTGAGCGATAGAGATGCTTGGTTCATGAGAAGATTTTGGATGGAGCAATTCAAGCTAATGGGACTTGAATTTAACTTCACGAGCTTTTAGCCCCAAATGGATGGGCAAATTGAGAGAGCAAATGCGCTATTGGAGTTGTACTTGAGGCATTGCATGAGTGCCAATCAAAGCGATTGGATGAAAGCTGCTTGAGGTTGTCCAATAAGTCATCTTGCAAAAAAGTGAGTCGACAGGAGCCAGCCTATTTAAGATTGCAACAGGTCAACAATCAATGACTTTGTTCAAGTCTTGACATGTTCAAGTTTGCGAAAGGTTAGCAAGAGGAGACTGAGTGGCACAAATATACAGAAGATGAAGAAGTAGGTTGATAAGAAGCAAAGGCATTTGGAGTTTAACAAAGGGGACCTAGTATTGGTGAATGCTTCTCCCTCACCAAAGTTGAAGATGTACCAAGGTGCATAAAGAACTAATAAGGCTCTATAGAAATGGATTGGCAAACTAGCTTATTGTTTGATGTTATGTTACCCACTCACTTGGAGATGTACCTTGTGTTTCATATGAGCTTCCTTAAACCTTGCCATGAGGATAAGGATGATCCCAATAGGGGTAAATCAAAAAAGGCCCCTACCGCCATTACCATGATGCTGGAACGAGATGTTGAGAAGATAGTGGCGCATAATTGTACAATTAATTGATATGCATAGAATTATGTAAAAATTTCTGGAGGAGTTGTAAACCGTTGGATCAAGTAAATCCTAACAGTCTATTAAGGAGATGGAAGTCCACAAATAATCTTAGGCTCTTCATTTGTAAATAAGAGAGAGAAAGAAATATTCTTTATAATAAAAGCATTCTCCAAGTTCTCTTTTAATTTTTTGTGTTCTATATTAATTGTGCTAGCTTTGTGCTTAACATCTTCAAGTGTGCTGATTTGGTTGAGTTGAATAGCAATTAAGTGCTGCACAATTTGTTGGTAAAAAAGTGCAATGTCCACAGGAAATACTCGCCCTTTCTGCTTAGTGGTGTGTATTGGAATATGCAGATGCTGTGATGTTTCAGATTCCCCCCTGCTGTACCTTCCATCCTTGAGTATATTAATTGAATATATATGAATTTTACTAACATGATCGCTCTGAATTTGGATCCAAAGTGAAGGCTTATACTTGTGAAGCTTTCCAACAAGTTAAAAGTTTTCATGTGTACATAAGCCCTTAGAGTAGCGATAGAGAAGTTCCCAAGATTAACCGGGATCACATTATATATTCTATAATATTTTCCTACTTTTCATCCACTACCTCTGCAGAAATGATGTGTAGCTTTCATAAACCCGTCAACATATTTTAGAAATAATGCTGAAAATAGCAGGAACAAGACCAAGAGTAAAGGAAAGGAAAACTTTCCAGAGACATAACTGAGGGAGAAAAATTAGACGGGTTAGATGTTATTGAGAAAGGTGCACAGGTTTTATGGATCAGGTGGTTTGAAGCCTGTCTTGCTGTCTTGTGTGCATCAGTTGAGATTGATCTTGATGAGAACTAGTAGTTGTTATGGACAATAGTCAACGAGGTACAACTCCACCCACGGTACTTGGCAGCAGAACCCTTGGAAAATGATTTCATTCTGTGATGTAAGTTTAACCCTAGGTTACTGTTACCTACCACTGTGTCATCTTTAAAAGCAAAACACGGGGATGGGGGCGGTGGGAGAGTGTTGGAATCTGTTGGCTTCAGAAAATTACACCAGGCAGTTTAAGTTGATACAAGTGTTGTCTCCCAACACGTTTGAATATAAAGTAAGTGCTACTGCTATTAATTGTTAGTTTCCGAAGTGTATGTACAATAATATATTTTACGGATATATTGCTCACTAACCTGAAGCCTAGCATTCTGACGGAACGAAAATCAACTGGATTAGCAAAAAATAAATAAAAAGGAAATGCATATTATTGTTATCAAATTTGACTGCTGATTTTTGTATCGAATACATAATTGTGGATAGGATCACACACACACTTTGCACTCATACATACATACATACATATGTATATACGCGCACGCGCAAAAATGAAAACATATGTACTCCTCGTACCATATGCTGTTTGAAGAAGATTAACTAGCATTCAACTTTGTATCTGTAGAGGTTGAAAATTTTGTCTGATGCCTTATTCAACAGAACAATGTAATTCTATGTGGAAGGCTCTAATAATGGATCTAATTGAATGATACAAAGGACTTCAAATTATGACTTTCAGTAAGATCATCTCAGGACTATTTGTTGTAGCCAATCAGGTCAATTAAGACCAGCATAGCTACAACTGCATATATGGAACTCAATAGTAAACTTGCAGTAAGATAATCTCAGTACTATTCTGGTGTAGCCAATTATAGCCAATGAATATTGGCATAGCTTCAACCCCATACGCGGAACTCCATTTTTAACTTTAGTTTGGCATGCAAAGTTAATGGATACTCCTGAGAAAACTCGTCTTTATCGCATTAAACGAAAATGTGACCTTCTCATGTTTGAATAGGCTTCAAAGTTTACTTTTAAGTTACTTTTATGAACTCTATTGCTACATGCCCTATAAATGTTTTCTAAAGTTGGACTTCATCGTGGAGACTCTTTTGGTTATGTAAGCTGCATATGGCATCGTGTATATCCATCTAAGCTTGAGTTTCACTGACACCAACCTGAACTAAAGCATGAGCTATGTTTGAACCATCCTTCTTATCCATTATTTCAGTTGTTGATTATTGCTGGCATTTGAATCTGATGCATTTTTCTTCGAAATTTGCAATCCTAAAATACACAAACCATGCTGGTAATAGATTGCACAGCGAGTTAAAGATCAATGGAATATTTCATCCTATTTATACAAATAATACCCTGCCTTACTTTATCTGCCATCTTGTTGCGTCTTGTGCTGGAAAGCACTTGCAGATGTCCTTCCGTTTCTGTTGGAATTGTTGTTTAGCTTTCTTTTAGGTGAATGTGAAGTTGTAGATCTGCATGTTTTCCTTAGCAGTACTCGATGCCGAATATATTATCAAAGAAAAATATGTTGCACCGATTTAACTTGTACTGATTTGAAGGCATGAGACCATCAAACCTGTCTTCTCCCTCATTTGAAATCTATGAACTAGATACCAGGGACTTGCTTAATATTGAGGGCATCTTTAGTCCTCAGCTCTCTAATAAATTAACTCTTTGTGGGTTCTATCTGCCATTTTTATGCCCAGTATTGATATTGCTGTTATAAGTAATTAATTCCCTGTTTAATATGTACTTGGCGACTACATGATATTGAAAGTGATCATAGATTTTTGCTAGGAAGATTGGGAAAAGAGTCAAGAGTGAAGGAATTCATGCAGTTGCTTAGTTTCTTCTCTCTCTTGCACAATTCATGGCAGGCAATGTCGTACATGGATCAGGGATTTGTATGGTACAAATGTTTTGAGACCATAAGTTTATTGCTTCAATAGGAGGGTTCATAATGCGCATACCATTGGTGATCTATAACAAAAATATGAATCACTCGACTCTGAAAAAATGTGGGAAAATATGAAAAATCCGGAGCTACAGCTTAAGAGTCTGCACTCTGCATTCATATCGCAACGTCGGTAAGAGACCCTGCAAATAAGCAAGGCCATACGTTCGTCCAGAGAATCGGGGTCGGTGAGCACAGCCTTAAATGTCTGGTCCCACAATTGCGGTGGGGCTCCCGTACTCGAATGTGAACTTACGCGAGCTATTACACAGGCCTCTGTCGTGCGTGACAATTCGTGACATCTAGTCTAGTCTTGTCATGGTTCAGTTCGGAGAGGAGGTCACGCTTTTCAGATCTAGATCTTCTGGAATCTTAGGACCATTCTGGGTATAGAAGTGACAAAACCTTGTTTAGGTCTTTCTAAGAAAATTGGACTCAACAACTTTGTAGATATAAGAATTTGATAAACCTAGTTATACGAATTCAAACTATTTTTTTAAATATAAAAATTTAAAATCTTTTTTTAAATTTTTTCAATTTATTTTAATAAATTTTCTTTTATTAACTAATCGATTAATTTTAATAAATTATTATTTAATAAATTATTATAAATTAAAACGTTTTTATTTAATAATTTTTTAATTAAATTTAATTTTTTTTGATGAATAAGAATAAAATTTTACTTAATATTTAACCGATTTTAATATCGACTGTTCTTTTTAAATTTTAAACCTTTTATTAGGGATGTCAATAAATTGAGTTGAGCCTGCATGGATTGAGTAGCTTGTGACTCGAGCGGGCTAAACTCGACTCATACTTTTATATTTCTTAAAAAATTAAAAAATGACATTATTTTTGACAAAATGATATCGTTTTTGTTGATTCGGTTGAAGCCTACAGGACCCATAATCTGGTCAGGCTGACTAATTTTAACTCGTGACCTACTCGTGGCCCAGTCAATCCGGATCAAAATTTGGTTGAGTTGAATAAACCGGGTTAAAATTGACATCCCTATTTCTTATCTTATCGAATTAAGTTATGGTCAAAATATTAAAACATTAATTAATAATTAAAACTTCAAAATCACGTTCCAAATGCACTAGTTGAGCTATGGTTTCCAATTTGCAATAATCAAAGGCAAAAGCAAAGGTGAGACTTGAGAACGAGAAATCTTGGCTGTACGTTAGGTGGGGGGTAATATGTAATTTGATAATTTTGATTTGGCAAGGGAGGGAACGAAGTCCCGAAATGCCCCTCGTCTTCCAGTAATTCACTTAGCAACCTTACCTTTTATTTTATAATATATTAGCCAAAACAATAAATACGCATTGATTTACCTAGGACTGGACCGACTGGTAGTGGATTCTCAAACTCAGTCAGCTTCTCCCTTCTCTGGCTTAGTCTCTCTAAAGTAAATCTTCCTCTCCTGCGGTTCTGCCACCACACCAGCTCACTGTTACATTCTTGGTATCCCATTCCCATGTATCATGTATGTATTAAGAGGAAAAAAACAAAAAGGAAGCTTGTTAATCCAATATTTTAGCCGTTAATATTTCAAAATTTCAATGCCATTCACTTCCTTCTTTCCCTACTACGCTCACTGATGGCGGCATTTACGAGCAGCACTCTTCTTATTCCCAAAGAAGAAGAAGAAGAAGTGTGATTTTGTACCATACCAGCTTCAAATAACGGGTATTTTTTTATTCACAAACTTTCATTTTTTGTTTGAAAGTTTGTTCATTGATCCCTTCTGTTTTGTGGGTCGATGGAAATCTGAAAACTTGGGGTTGTATGCAGCAAGATTTTGTTGATTGAAGTAGAATTTTGCAGATATGAACTTGAGTAAATCTAAGAAATTTAATGTTTTCATTTCTTTGTACAGTTAGTGTTGGAGTTTGAGTGTTGATTAAGGTACATATATGATTTGAATGTCTTAAGGCCAACACCAACTACCAAAACAACTTAGCTTCTACTGCATTGTTCCTTCCTTGCACTTCTCATTCTTAGAGTTTCTGTTTTTACGCCAATGACTACCAAACGCGCCTACAAGCTCCGTATCCTTATTATTTCCGTATCTTGATGAATTAAATCTAAATCTTGATTTGCAATTTGACCTTCTTTATGTTAATTTGTTTAATTTCCCGGGTTAAAATTTTTTATTTATGTTTGAATATGTTGCTCGATTGATTAATGACTAAGGTTATCCTTAACCTGACAATTCAAAAATTATGATGAATTAATGATAATAAAGAGGAATTTGTGGCGCATTCTGAGACTGTGAATTGCCTCAAAATTGGGAGGAAGTCATCGAGGCTTCTTGTGACTGGAGGAGAAGATCACAATGTCAATCTCTGGGCTATTGGTAAGCCCAATGCTATACTGGTCAGTAGTACTAACTTCTGTTGTTTTTTTTATGGCTCATTTGCACATTTGCTCTTGTGATAATGGATAATGTGGGGAAAATTCCCCCTGTTTTTTACGGTTAACAAAATTCCTTGAAATGTTCAGATCATTTATAGGAAATGTCCTGCTCCTTAAAATCCCGATGTGTTCTTTCCACCTCATCTAATGCTCCAAGCTTCATACGCAGAGCTTGTCGGGACATACTAGTGGAATTGATTCAGTAAGCTTTGATTCTTCAGAAGTTCTTGTAGCAGCGGGAGCTGCTAGTGGTACAATCAAGCTTTGGGATCTAGAGGAGGCAAAAAGTAAGTTAATTTTGTTAATGTTTGTTCAAAAAGCTTTGGATACTGATTGCCAATATTTCTGGTGCTTATTCATCAAATTTTTTGTGTTGCTGTAATTGTCAATGTAGTTGTTCGTACATTGACTGGTCACAGATCTAACTGCATATCTGTGGATTTTCATCCTTTTGGAGAGTTCTTTGCATCTGGTTCCCTGGACACAAATCTTAAGATATGGGATATCAGAAAGAAGGGCTGCATTCATACATACAAGGGCCACACTCGGGGGGTCAGTGTAATAAGATTTACGCCGGATGGTCGTTGGATTGTATCTGGTGGGGAGGACAAGACCGTTAAGGTCGAAATTGCTTCTTTTGTGCATATATTTCACAAACACTAATATACAGATGTGATATGCTAATGACATAAACGAATATTATTCTTATCTTTTAAAATTGTGGTAAAGTTGACTATTATCAATGCAATCCTTACTTAGCCTGGTTTTCTTGTTCACCAATGAATCTCTGTTTTTTTTTTTTTTTAGTTCTGAAATTAGCCACCTTGCATATAAAAATTGAGCACTGATGCAGTAATTCGTTTTTTGAATTAGGATTATAATTAAGACGTTGTATTGCTGTATGCTAGTTCAATTGTTGCAAAGTGGTTCATGATTTTAAATGCTATAGGTTCAACTATAGGATCTTTTGTTTCTTCATATAATTGTGTGCAAAAGGAAGTGCTCAAATGCTTATGTTTGCAAATTTTGGACTATAGTTCTTTGTTTAATAAACTCAGCAATGCACACCTCTTAAATCAGTTGTGGGATTTGACTGCTGGAAAACTATTGCATGACTTCAAGTCTCATGATGGTCAGATCTACTGCATAGATTTTCATCCGCACGAATTTCTTCTAGCAACAGGTTGGTAATAATATGTTATCAAGAAATGTATCAAGTAGTATGTAATGTAATCTTGATCTTACCATGTTATTCATCCTATATTCAACATGTGGTGTTTGCTTGGTAGTGCTTTAATTTTACCGATACTTCATGGTTGAATGTGTGGTACTTGTCAAATTTTGCATATTTGACTTATATTCACTTTTTTTGTCTTACTATAGGTTCTGCTGATAGAACTGTCAAATTTTGGGACCTTGAAACTTTTGAGCTAATTGGCTCATCGGGGCCCGAGGTAATTTAATGTATTAATTGCTGCCACTGATTGTCTATCTGGTATTGGCTGTGATCTTATTAAGATTTGCTTTGTATGGGTTATTCCTATTAACTTCAGACCAGTGGAGTACGCTGTTTGACCTTTAACCCTGACGGGAGGACTCTACTATGTGGATTGCACGAGAGTTTAAAAGTGAGCTCTTCTTTCTTTACACTCTCCTTATGGGATTGCTGATGTGCATTTATAGTTCTCCAGAATTTATTGGTGTACTCTGATACATTGCTTTATAGGTTGTCTCTTGGGAACCTATAGTTTGCCATGATGGTGTAGATGTGGGATGGTCTAGACTGTCAGACCTCAATGTTCATGAGGGCAAGCTTCTGGGATGTTCACATAATCAAAGTTGTGTAGGAGTGTGGGTTGTAGATATCTCGGTATTACATGCTCTTTCAATTCTTGTGCATTTAGTTTACTTGTTTTTGTTGCCATGTTGTTTCATCTGAGTTTATGGCTAATCTATTGCTTCTTACTTCAAGTTCTTTTCCCGTCTTTTGCACGAACAGCAGATTGAGCCATATGCAGTTGCCAGTGTCAAACAATCCAATGGCCAGACAGAATCTAAATCTGGTGGAACTGGAAATTTGACAGTGTTCCATGAGAACAATATGAAAACAAGTTTGGGAAGGTTGTCAGTTTCAGACAATTCGGACGCACTAACAAAGGAAACAAAATCTCTTGGTAGGATGTCATTTTCTCAAAATTCGGATCCTATTAAGGAGTCAGCCAAAGAGTCAAAGATAATATGTATGCCACTCTCTTTTTTGTTGAACCTAAGTTTACAGTTACTTTTGGCTTGTGCCACTTGTTTATTTACTTCGTTGTTTAGCCACTTTTAATTTGTTTATTTACTTTGTTGTTTAATTATAGTTTTATCTAGGGATTTAAACACACTATGTTGGTTTTGTTATGATAATGTGCTTATCATTACTGTGTCTACATGCTGGTTGAAGCCACAGGAAATGTAATTGGTACTCCTCAAAAGGTCAACCTAAATGCTAGTCTGAAGACTAATGTGACCAGTTCAATATCAGTACCTAATGCATCAGCACCTAGGAAGAGTTCTGCAAAGGCTCATTCAGCAGTTAATATTTCTGTCTCCAACAAGGCTGATGACATTCCTGTAATTGTCCCTAGAACTAATACAAGGTTTGAACAGGCCTCTGAATCCAGAAAAGAAAAATGTACTGGTGAAAGGCAATTTCCTTTGCAGCCAAATTCTACTGATTTCCTAAAATGTCAAAACATTAGAGTTGATGTTGAGCAATTAAGTATAAGTTTCTTTGGGTCTACTGATCGCAAGGCAGCGCACATGGTTGGTTCTGTAGATAGGAATATTCTTCCTGTAGTCAAAGGCTCGGTACCTGGAATATCAATTGTTGAAAGGAATGTTATGGATGATAACTCTCATGGATCAGGAAGATTCGATTCAAGTTTGACGACAGAACTTCCCACAAACTTTCAGGAAGAAACCTGTGAGACTTTTCTATCATTAAGTGCATTTTTATTTTGTCTATGCTTGCCTGTGAATGTTTTCGAATATGATATGTTCGTCAATCCTCATTTTTTCTTATGATTTATTTAATGTTAGTTTTTACTAATTGTTAATGGAAAAATGAGATTTCTTTGTTTATTGATGTATGCCCTCTGATTCGTCCACCAATTGCCAAAATATGCAAAGTACACACCAAGCAATAGATAGCTCCAATTAACCCCAAAAAATTTTATTTTGCATAAGACTAAATCTATTTTTCCCTGCTATGAAGTGTTGGCTATGGAAAAAAGTAGAGAGAAAAAACAACTGGGAAGCATTGAAAAAGTAAAATGAAGGTTCCCTAATTTTCACTTTTTGTTTCTAGTGCATTCTGTGGATTTGAGAAGAGTTGAGTGTGTTCCAAAGGGATGATATACAATATTGGTTTCTTAGTTGTTTGAAAGTTCTGGACTTTCATGTCAGGAACATGGTTAAGAAAAACATCCAGTAGATATTAATCCAAGTTAAGAAATCCTGTACTATAGATTTCGAGCTTGTATGTGGTATGATGGTTCTTGTTATTTTAGAGTTGGTGCTAAAGGGACCAATCTGATGTCTTAGCCAATGGAGATAGTTCCAGGGCATTCAAAATTCATGCTTGACTTCTTTTGGGAGGCTAATTCCTTAACAGTTACAAGGTGGATTGCTACTTTATGATTACAAACTACTTGTATATTTTCTAGATGAGATTAATTGGTCATTACTGTAGAAAGAATTTGACGTTCCACTTACCATCCCCATATCATCTCCTTGACGGGACCATTTAGTGAAAGCATCTTTTCCCCCTTACAGCTGAATAGACAGATAATGCCTGCTCACCTTAGATTGGCCTTCTGGGGCATTTGGCATGAACATTTGTCATTTGATAATTTCAGAGAGGAGGTCTGAAAACAGCAAACAAAAATAGTTTTAGAATGTTCGAAAAATTTTCTATTTTTGGAAGCTGCTTTTGGTTAGGGAGATGTAGCCCTCAAACAAGTGAGAACATCCATACCCACGATCCCTTCAACAGCATTCAAAGTAGCTTTTGGTTAAAGCAATAGTTTTCCATAAGGAAGGTGTAGCCCATGCTTTTCTCTTTGCTTTATTCTTTTGGGGTTTTGATCAGTAACATTAGAAACTTTATTCACGTGGCACACAATTGCAGTACCTGATTCATGCAAGCAACAGGTACTGAACTAGTGTTCTCAGCTGGAACATATATAAATGACAAATCAAAACACTGATTATCAGGTTGACAGTTTTATTTGTGTGTATTGTAGATTTCTTCCTTGTATATAAACTTGTTCATGAGTCAGCATCCTCTAGGTGCATTCTAGTACATTCTTTTATACTAATTAGATATAGTTGAAGAACTTTGTTTTCAAAATCAACTACAAAAAGGGAAGCATGGGAAGATGCAGACTGGTCTGGATTGTTGTTTAAGATTTTAAATCCTGCTTTTACTTAGATTAAGATTTTCATCTTTCTCTAGAAATGTACTAGGAACTATATTTATAATTGAGTCTGTTTCTTGAGATTTCACATAACTTCAATAATGCAGCTACATATGAAGGAGTTTTGGTTTCCATAACAGAAACTTTTTATCTTTGCTTTCAGATGACAGTAGGGGGAATAAAGTAAACGGAGACACACCCTTGGTGGAAAGTCAAAAAAGAGGTATAGATGTTCTTACTTGCTAGTTAATGTTTTCCTCTGAGCTGTTCATGATAGTCTGAGTTGTATGTGTTTAATGTAGGGAGATTGCGCTCATTTGTCATGAACTGGGAAAGGAGAGGAAGATCTTCAAATTATGAGGGACACTCTTCCAGTACCTCCCTAGGGACTTCACTAGACAACATGCTTCAGTTAAATATGGTAGGAACATTCTAGACTCCGAGCTTATGTTTGCTTTTCATATAAGTTTTTGTTGTTACTGAAGTCCCAGAGTTTCAGTCAAAGACTTGTGTTCATCTTCAACTAGTTGTTTAGTGTAAACAGAACTGGAAATGAAGGCAAAAGAATGGTTATGAGACTGGAGCACCATATGAGCCATGTATCTTATCTTAGGCATGTCTGTTTCATCAGAGATGGTAATTTCAATTGATTGAGGCACCAGATTTGGCAAACAATTTGGACATGATAATAACTTTATAATCGTTCGCCTCCTTTTCTCTAATCTCAAATGCCTTTTATCTCCACAAGGAACTTCCATCAAAATACAGTGCTTATGGTCAAATCTATTCTGAATTTTGATGCTTTAGGCTTCTAGCCTCACATGGGGTTTCTTTATTGCTGGGGCCATGCCTGCCCTAAATGGAGTGCAATTGGGATGAAAAATGAATGAAGACTGGCTTGAAAATAGGAAAATATTAGGAATGCGATGGTCCTGATTCAGGGAGGAGATGATACAAGCTTACATGTTGGAGGAGGCATAACATTTTCGATGGGGATGATATCTCAAATTTGAAGCTTTTTCTCTTGTTTTTTTTATTTCTTTGTCGGCAGTTGGGTTATGCTATGTTTTCCATTTTGTGGGTTGTTGAAGCTTAATGGACTCTTTTTATCATTTTATCTGAATGAAGGAAGAATTATTTACAGTTCTTATTCATGTTCAAATCTGTTCCTCTATATTTTGGGAATATTTGTACAATACAAAATCGCCAACTTCCCTAACCTGAATTTCCTAGTAGCAGGAATTTGCCAATGCTATTAGCTGTGCATGAATATTCCCTTCTCCTATGCTCTCTGTATCACGAATTGCTAAATGTGGGATTAATTTAAGTGCTCTTATTTTGAGAGAAAACTTGTATTATGTTTTCTTTTGTTGACTTTTAATTCTTTAATACCACTCTGATAGACTTATTTATCTCTCTTTCTTTTGCTGCTCATCTGTATTTCTATGAAAATGCTAATACTTGCCCTTGACTCTGAAGTCTAAACAGAGAGGACGTCCCCCTTCTACTGAAAATGAAACAGTTTGCATTGACAATGAAAATTTGGTCATAGACATGATGCGAGAACATGACCAATTTACCAGCTCCATGCAATCACGCTTGGCCAAGTTACAGGTGAATCCTTACAGGAAATTCATTACTATGGTAGACAAATAAGAAAATGAGTTTGTGTCTCTAATGAAATCCTTTGGCCAGCAATTTGCTTGAAGTTTTATATAGAGCAAGTCATCAATTTCATGGTTATATAACCTATTAATTCTATTGTATATTTTGTAAATACTTGGACACGGTTATTTATGATCAAAGGATTGGAACTGTGTTGTAATTCTTGCAGGTTGTCCTTAGATATTGGGAAAGAAATGAGGTTAAAGGGGCCCTTGGTGCAGTGGAGAAGATGGCCGATCATGGTGTAGGTTCCTTTTCTCACCTTCTCTCATCACCTTCTCCGTTTATATTTTCTCAAAAAAACTTAATAAACTATTATCTTAACTTTTGACATGGGATCCTTAAATTTTTCATCTTGATCCATTGTTGCAAAATGCAGGTCCTTGCTGATGTAATCTGTATTATATCTGAGCAAATAAATATTGTGACGTTGGACATTTGCACTTGTCTTCTCCCACTTCTCTCTAGTCTTCTTGCAAGTGACATGGATAGGTAATAAGGCACTGCCATTTCTTCAGACTGCAAATGACCTCTAGTTATTCTTTATGATTCATTTCCTTGAAAAGATTGTTTGTTTTAACTAAAAGAGGGGTGAATGGTTTGCATTGCTTTCCTGTTGATGATGTATAGAACTTCTCCCTCCATCCACGCACTTCTGTAAATGCGCCTTTTTAAATTGAATCTCTTGCTGCTATATCAGGTAGTAGCTATTTCTCAATAAATAATTGGTTAGTGATCCTACTAGGCATACCTTGAGTTGATTAATTGAAATTGAGAGAGCTCTTTTGATACTGAGTCTTGCTCTTCTATAGCTTCATACTTTTGTTCATCTTGTTGTATCTGTATGGTTTGAGTTGTTAGTTGCTTCTATTCTTGCAAACCAAGTTTAAAGTCTGCATTTATTTGTTATTTCTCTGGTCTTTCTTAAGTATGCCTTGAATAGTTTGCTCAATCAAACTACTGTTTCCATGGAATTTAAGAATTGTTGGGATTTCATCTGCCTTTATGCTTTATCTCCTTCAATCTTTCCAAAGCCTTTGTGAATTTTTAAATACCTCATGCACCTGAAAGTGCTGGTTATATACGAGCATCAAAATATAACTTCTCTTTCGTTTACTGAGGAATGGACTGTAGCGTTGTCTCCTTCAGATGCTGTTTTTTATTTTGGCTAGTCTATACTTTCACAAGTACCTTCACCTTTGTTGTTAGCCACTACTTTCAGCCTCACCATTTTTCATAAATGCAATTGATCAGTTCTGCTGACACACTCTCAAAATCTCCATTCCCACCCCATATTCCCCTTTAAATGTCTTGAAATATTCTCCTTTAACTGTCTCCATAAAACATCGTTCCTCATTTTGCATTACTTGTTGCAACGGACTTATTTTATCCCAAAGTTTCTGACAACTTTGTTTTGTTTTTCGCCACAACACCCTTGATCCTAATTGTAGTTATAATCATTTAACATCTTGTTCTTTCATGTCTGTTTATAGAGATTCCCACTTCAGTTTCTCTTTCTTTCTTTTTGTCTTTTTTTTAATGGACTCCTGTACTCCAATGAATGGGAAGATTATTTTAGAAACTTTAGCCTCATGCTTTTCAGTTGAAGAATATGACTATAAAACTTCAACACAAGTTCTGGTACCAGAATGGAACTGCAGAACTGTGGCGTTACAGTCTTCTTGTAAATATAAACTGTCAACTTACGGTGATGTGAACAAGAAAATTTGTTATATTGCTGCAGTATGTACAGGTATTCCACTTTACATATTTATAGCTACAGAAGGCATATAAACTAGGAAATCATAACTAGGAAATTACAACTATACATCTTCGTAAACTCCTTGATTAAAACCTTAAATTGCTATATTTACAGCCTATAATAAATTTAGAATATCCTAAAAGAATTTTTCTATAGAAAAAGTCCTGAATATTCTATAAAAAATTTTCCTAATCCGACATAATATCATGTTGAGGAAATCAATTTAGATAAATTACCTACTTTTGGGTTCTTGATCATGTCTCCCACAATTATTTCCTGGCTTATCTACATTTTCTGAGTTTTGCTTGTGGTCTTTTATACCAAGCTTCTCTTTTCTTGTGATATCTCTCAACTCAGCTTTAGGCTTGTGTGCTTGTAGTTTGTCATAACCTGAAAACTTTGCTATGCCAATCATTTCTGTCCTAATCCACCGCCTCATGCGATTCTAACTTCTTTATTATCTTTAGATTTGCGTTTAGGAATCTGTTTATGAATTTATGGATGCGAATATATAAGGCAGATCTACAGATACCTTCAGAAGTAAGATACCTGACAATGGAAAATAAATTCCCTGGCATATATAGGCATTTGAGCATCTGTCTGGACATGCTGCTTAAAGTGGTCAGAATGTTTGGTTCAATGATCTATTCAACTGTATCAACTACAACACCTATTGGTGTGGACATTGAAGCAGAACAAAGGTATGTCTGTTATTTTTAGCTAACGAAGTTTCATTACTGGATACTTTAGAAATTGTTGACCTGAGAGGTGTTCTAGGTTGGAAAGATACAATCTCTGCTATGTAGAGCTTGAAAAAGTCAAACGCTGCTTGTTTAGCTTAACAAGGTGGGCACTTAGATTTTCCTTCAGCTGGCATTTCCTGTTACTTTTTGTATTATTATTATTTGTCAATATTCATATTTTTCGTATCTCTTTTGTATCGCAGAAGAGGAGGCTCGGTTGCAAAATCTGCCCATGAGCTGAATCTAGCTTTTCAAGAAATTTCATAACCAAATGCCAAAGTCTCACTGGATATGCTCTGTTTTTGGTGCTTTTGTGCATTGGGTTATTTATGGTGTTGAGAATCAGGAGCAAGTTTGTGCATTTTAGAAATTAAACAGGCACTTCATGCATCGTTAGATGCTTTGCTTTCTCTCGTCTCTTGCCTGACCCAAAGCCTCCGTGTATATTAATGCTCAGTGGAGGCATTAACTAGTAGCTCATTCTACATACTAATTGGAATGATCTGAAGACCGATGGATTTGTCTGCCTTCCTGCTGCTGTTGCTCTGCACGTTCTGGAAGAGGATCATATCAATTTCTAACCCGACAAGAAGCATTTACAATTGTAAAATACAGCTTGCATCAATTCATTTGTTCTCACAACACTTATTCTTATATAAAAATGCTTCAGGAGTTGATATTTGATAATCTTTGCACTTCCCTGTTGTCAAGTTGTGTCTTTGTTGCTTCTCTCATGATTTGTGTGATCAACCCAAAATACTGTCTGAAAATTTACTCAGCTGCAAATTTGTTGTACGGCCAAAAACGGTTGATTCCCTTCCCTTTATTTTTGATAAACCCTCAATCAAATTTGTGTCTCAAAGGAAGGGCAAGAAGGGCCAGAAGTAGTGAGAAGTTGGGTTGCGATCAGAGTAATGGGAGGGGGTTATATACGTGAGATAGGAAGGGGAGAGGCCATGAGAATTTGTCGTTTTGGCACTTTTTAAGGTGGGGGAGAGATGGTAGCCTCTCAAAGAGGTACTGGCTTTGGAAGGATAGGAAGGGGAGAGGTCACGAGAAATTGTCATTTTGGCACTTCTTAAGGTGAGGGAGAGCTGGTAGCCTCTAGAAAAGGTATTGGTTTTGTATCTGATGTGGATGTATTTGTGGGCAAGACTTATGCTCGAAGAGGAAGAAAAAGTGACAGTTGAAAGCAAGGAGGGGATATCAGGTAAGGAAGTTGCTTGTGTGGGAAGCATTTTTTAGATTTAGGTGTCAAATCTGGAAGTATTTTCCAGAATAGGAGTTTGTTTCATATTATGAGTATTGTTTGGAGACTTTTTCTGCTGAAGTTTATCTCTATTTTCTGCCTAATTAGGAGTCTAAATTAGAATCCAAATTAGGGTTGAGATTAACTTTCTTGAGAATCATCCTTAGATTATCAGGCACTGAATGACAAGACAATGAAGGATAAACTTCCCATCCTTGTAGTAGATGAATTATTGGATGAATTGCACGGGCCCAAATTCTTCAAGAAATTGGACTTTCGATCAGGTTATCGTTAGATTCAAATGGATAGAGAAGACGTTGAGAAAATAACATTTCGAACCCATCATGGCCATTATGAATTCTTGGTCATGTTATTTGGTCTTATCAATACTCCCTTCACTTTTCAAGCATTGATGAACGAGGTATTTCGATCTTATCTTAGAAAATTTGTCCTTGTTTTCTTTGATATTATATTGGTCTATAGCAAGACTTGGTGGAACATATGCAATATATGCACATAGTGTTGGAATTATTGTACTCTCACCAATTATTTTTGAACATATCTAAGTGCACCTTTAGGGAGACCCAAGTGGCGTACTTGGGACATATTATTCATGGTGCAGGAGATTCAGCAGACACTAGTAAGATTCAAGCAGTGATGGAATGGCCTAACCCATACTCCACTTGGGCACTTAGGAGGTTTTTGGGCTTTACGGGATACTACGAAAAGTTTATTTGGGACTACGCGACTAATAACAGCACCGCTCACGAGTTTATTGAAGAAGAATTCTTTTAAATGGACACAGGAGGCCGAAGAGGCCTTCAACAAATTGAAGAAAGCTTTGTCTAAGGCCCGTGTACTTCAACCACCAAATTTTGACAAAGATTTTGTGATCAAGTGTGCTATAATAAGGAGGCCATCCCATCGCCTTCTTTAATAAGGAGGTCATCCCATCGCCTTCTTTAGAATTAGGGCAGTGTTATAACAAGGAAGTCATCCCATCGCCATTTATAACAAGGAGGCCATCCCATCGCCTTCTTTAGAATTGAGGTAATGCTATAACAAGGAGGCCATCCCATTGCCTTCTTTAGCAAGAAGTTGGTTGATCGACATAAGAAGTTGGCGACATATGAGAGGGAGCTTATCGGCTTAACTAAGGTTGTTTCCAATTGGAGGCCGTTTGTTTGGGGGAGAGCATTCGTCGTTTGCAAAGACCACTATAGCCTCAAATACCTCATAGAAGAAAGGTTTACATCCCCCAACAACAATGGTTAAGTAAACTTCTTGGTTTTAATTTTAGGGTTGAATATAAGGCTGGGAAACTCAATTCAACTACCGATGCATTATCGTGAATGTAGCACTCCAATCTCATAGGCCGAACATACCGACGGTATTCGAGAACATACTCCATGAGGGTGGCATGCTAGAATAGTCAGTCAGTCAAACTCATTACAATTTTTTTTTCAAAACAACACACGCATATGCAAAAAATTAATAAACAAATCGAGTCCACTTTATTCATAAACATTTTCAATTACAAGAGTTACAATCATTATACAACTCATCATAATTTCACTAGTCACTTGGGCCCATTTCATTTACAAACATCACTCGCCACAATCGCTATTACACTTTACAATTTACACATATACATTGCACAATATTTACGGAAATATAATTCAAAACTAAAATCAAAGAAGACATATGTAGGTGCAAACTGATCCCGACTCTTAGCCCATATTTGATTTCAGTGGCTATACTCCAATTAGCCTAACTAGGTATCTCCTCTGAACTTAAAAAGTCACGTTATAATTTTGGGAGTTTTGCAAACTCAGTGAGTTAACCATCCTCGATGGTTCACTCAAATCATATAATACATCACATAATATTTTCACATAATTCACATCACTTCATTGATCATGTAGCATCACATAACACTTACTTCACATATCACATTCAGAGTAGTCAAACAGATCATTTTGATCATTTAAAACATATATATCAATTATAGATACAATGCATATGAGACTCACTTTCATTTATTACTTTGTTGTGACTGGGTATCTTTTTACTAGCTCAGATCCGTTGTGGATACCGAGCTTATACCAGATAATGTCTCATATCTCTCAGTGGATATAGAGTACAATAGCAACTGAGTTAGAGGCTCTTATCACATTCTAAGCTTTAAGCACTGGCGACTCCGGTCACAACTGCCTTTATCTTTCATGCATTCATGTAATGAAATGCATCACATATATTAAATCAATCAAAAGTGCTCCATATTATACAATCATAGTCACTATCGCATTCTTATTCACATTTGTCATCGGACCTTAGTTCGGCATTCAACATATACGTTTAGAATCACTTATTTCATTCATATGCACATTCACATTTTTCTTTGGAACTTGATCCGGCATTCAACAATCAAGTTGAGTATCACTTATTTCGTCAAATTCACATACAATAAGCACTTCTAATATGATATTCATGCATCAAATGCATTAGATATTTATTGTCTGGAATCAACACATTCACATCAATCATATCAGTAGTAATTCAATGCAAAAATTTAAAACAGAACAACAATGAAAATGAGACCATCTAGGTCGACTCACAGTTTGCTCAAGAAAGCTATTACCTCGAAGTCCCGACAATGTCTGAATGTTGTCGTTCAATAAACTCTTCTAAATCATGCAATACATATACATTTACATACATCACAACTTTGTATAATTATAAGTATTCATTTATGCACAAATAAATTTTGAATTATGTACAATGCATGCTCAATGACAATCCTGAGTATTTTTCCTTTATTTTAATCTCATGATCATTCACACTTTAAAACTCATATATGGCTAACTTGAACTTAGGTTAACACCTCAATAAATTATAATATCATCAATCAATCATTCACCAATGTTATTCTAACATTATATGATAATACAATATCCAAACTCTCATTCATTCTTATAACATCTCCAAAATTCCAGACCTAAACATTTGGTTTAAAAAAATCCATTCTTAATGAATTTAGATGATAATGAAATTTGGTGTATAAGAAGAGCAATGTGTGAGGAGTTTGTGGTCCAAATTTTAAGTCAATCGAAGGTCCGGAGAAGAAGTTATGTTCAAAAGAGTGAAGGGTGTTCAAAGCTGTCAAACAGCAGTATACCTTCACTGTGCACGATCGTGCACTTCCAATTGATCCTCCATTGTCAAGATCGTGCTTGTGCACGATCGTTCAATCCCTTAATGACTCATTTTTTCACGATCGTGCTTTTGCACTATCGTGCACTATCTTTTATTCAAGCTTCATTCTGGCTCTTCTCAAAGCAAACCTTCGGGTCAATTTTCATGGTCATGTTGACAAGAAAAATGAAGGATTTAGGCAAAACATTCTTCTAAACAATTGTTCCTTTATGTCTTAAGTTTCTAATGACACTAAGTTCATATAATTTGGTTTAGTATTCTGCAAGGTATACCTAAAATACTACAGACTGTTCCCAAACTACGACAGAATACAAAAACTCAAATTCAAGACAAATTTTGAAACTATTAGAGGCGGAATTCAAAATTGATTCCTTCATAAAAAATATAGAAATATGTCTCTAGTTTAATTTAAACTTAAAATCATCCCATTTGGATATCTACAGATCAAGATATGACTAAAATACGAATGCATGTTCAGTGAAAACACTGCATCTGTACATTTTCTGGCCCTCTTCATCATCATTTTCATCTTAGTTCATCTCTTTTGCTTAGTCTATCTCTTCTAGCTTATTTCCTCAATATTTCCTCTTCATCCTACTTCCATT
>JANKOD010000191.1:5894481-5920734 GCA_026284645.1 Erythroxylum acuminatum
ATTGATGTGATGTTTGATTCAACTTTATAGCATTGTATAAAACTATGTAAAATTGATTTGACAAGTCATATGAAAACTTTTGAGGTGTCTCACCCAATTCTAGTAAGTGGCATCAAGATTAGACATATAAATTAGAGAATTTTGACAAATAATACCGAGTGAAGATAACATTAAGAATTATAAACATATTATACCAATCAAAATTCACTTTAAGAGCCTAATTTAATCAATTAAGAAAATATAACATTGAATGTATCAATGATTAAAAATACATCAAAAATTTTTGAAGTGAAAAGATATTTTAAAATTAAAATACTAAAAAATCTTTTAAATTTAGATAAGTAATTTTCAAAATTTAAAATTTTCGTTAGGTCCTCATCAATGACTACCACTTTAAAATAAATACAACACTAATTTTTTTAATTATATAAAAATAATAAACTAAATAGGTATGATAAATAAGAATGATATCATTTATTAATTTTTTAAATATTAAAATAATATCATTCTTTCATATTTTTTGTGATTTGTCAAATTCTTTATAAAACATAACTTATTTTATTTCAATTTAAATTGTTATCATACTAATTTTTCTCTATTTTTACAAATTTACAAAGAATTATGTTGCATAATTATTAGTGTTAATATTGCTTGCATAAAAATAATTTTTATTTCTCTATTCACGATATATGAATATTTATTTAGTATTAAAATAAGATTCAAGCTAAGGCTTTTAGAAATTAACAAGTTTAGCTAAATGTCACATATCATTTACGATTTGAGAACTTCTAACTTAATGTTTTTGAATTGGATATAACTCTAAAGCAATGCTAGCCAAGGCAGATATAGCAACAAATCCTCTTTAGAACGTGCAAAATATCAGCAACTTAGGGGTTCAAACTTGGTCGTATCTAACATGTCACACATTCACCTTTATAATTATGAGGAACTTTATAATAAAATCTAACTATAAATGAACTTCGTGATTGATGGGAGATAAAGCTTTGAAACTCTCACCAGTATTCAAATTTTAAAGAATATGTACAATTTTTCTTCGTCAAAACAATCGTGCAATGAGGTCTCCACCTGCCCCAAATGTCAAACATTGGTTGAATACAATGTGGAGCGTCGATTGGAATTCAACTTTACATAAGGCCTCTTCAGTGACTTATTTCAATCTTCAAGGAGATTATGTAATTCATATGACCACATGTCCTTTTAAGCTTAAAAAAGATGGTTTGATTTTTATGTGATTTTTACGTGGGATCACGGTTTTCGGCAAGTCACTATAGAATCTAATAGCATGGAGGCGGTATGGACGGTGACTTGTGGTGTTATCTTTTCACATCCTCTGTCTGTTTTGGTTGTAGATATTCAAGCTTTACTTGCTAGGAATTAGAGATGCTCTATTAGGTATGTGCTTTGTGAAGGTAATTTTGCAGCAGATTGTTTGACTACATTGGGTCATGGCATTGCTTCTAATTTTCAGGTTTGGATATTCTTGACGTCCTCATCTTGATTGTATGGACTGATGTCTGTGGTATTTCTTTTATGAGGTAGTTTTAGTTTCTCTTAATTGTAACTAAATAAAAAAAAACAGATAGCTCAATAAGCTGGGTGATAATCACAAGAAAAGACAATTTCACCCCTGCAGATAAATTTTCCATTTCATCTATTGTCTATTAGTATGTGTTGTACGGTCCTTTAACTTTTGGGAAGAGGATAAACAGTTCCTGAAATTTGGGGTGATGGCCTGGTTAATTACGAACATGAAGAGAAAAATAGCCGAAGGGTTGCCTTAACATAACTCCTTTGCTGTGGATATGCCCCACCAAACCTAACACATATGTTATACCCAAAATGTTCTATTTTTATAAACAAACCTAATTGTTTAATAGGTGTTCTTTGCGACTTTTCCAACTCAATTTCATTTGTTTTGGTGCTTATTGTGCATTAGGAATTAAGATGCTGTGATTCGGTAATGAGTTGAGTCCAATAATGTTTAAAGTTTCAACACATGGCACATAGGTTTAACAACTTCACCTATGTTCCTATCTATTACTATTTATTTTCGAATTTCAAACTATACATGTACCGGATCATGTTATTGGGATTGAGGCACTTCAAATCCTACCTTCAGATGCCTCTAATCATCACATAAACTCTTTATCGTTCACTTTCTTAAGCAAGAACAGTTGGGTTGATTTCACCTCAACTTTTACTTGATGGAAAATGTCTGCTTCAAAGCCTAATTAGCAAAGCTAACATGCATAATTCAATGGACACAATGGGCACCCCTGCTTCAAAGCCTAATTAACATGCATAATTAAATGGGCACCATTGGTCTGTAACATCAAATTCAAAATCAAATGTTGACAGGCACAGTAACACATACCATACCTGTATTGTGTTTTAGCCTGTCTAATCGTCACCTCTCATATCCTGAAGGTGAGCTACATGTACCAAGCTGATGTTGAGCTCCTAACCAATAATACCTTTAATACATAATAAACAACCAATGGAATATGACCCCTTTCCTTCAATCTTTATGTGATCTCATAGCTAATCAGCCACTTCGGGATTTTTTTTAAGTGGTCCAGTCCAGAGATCACCGACAGTGGTTAGAATACTTCTGATAATCAATGTCTGGCAATAGCAAGCGACTAAAATTGCCGCCGAACATAGAACCGTTATTACCATTAAATTTTTCATCTATTCTTGTTTCTGGTTTTGTCATTATTTCTAGCAAAGCACGTGTTTTTTTTTTGTCATCTTGTTAAAACATGTCAAAACTACAGCCACAAGATATACAAGGGTGTCTTCACATAGATTAAAGTTTGGTTTGCGACACGTTTTTATAAAGATTGTGTTTTCTTTTCACTGTTCCTTGAGTTAACTAATGGCTAACCTAGTACAAAGAGAACGCCAAACTGTAATTGAACCACCGTTATCACTATCAAGTTGACACTATTGGTAGTTCGCTAGTCACCTCGTTTTTTCATTATGTATGTTTTTGGTATGTGCATTTATAACTATTTTCCTTTGCCAGATTTGATCAAATGAAAAGCCAATCCCAAGTAAACGAGAACAAAACTTGCACTTCTGTGCATGTGGCATCATATGGTGTAGCCGCAACTATAGGTAAAGTAATAATATGATGGGAGGATAAATTGGATTAATTAGTAGGATCATTAAATTAAGTTAAACTCAGGTTCAAGTAGTTCCCATATTCTAGCCTTGGTTCCCACATAAAGGTGACTTCCCTTTCAAGGTCATGCAATGCAATGTTTTTACTTTTTCTAGATTAGATTCTTCAGAACATATGCCAACAAATGAATGTGAAAACGGAATGTTGAATAATTTGTCCTTAATATCGTATGTTTTTCTGTGTTTGGGCTACTGGACACTAAGAACATTTGTTGAAATAGTAAGGTTTCTTCTTAATGAAGAGCTATCTTCCGGGCTACAATGATAAGGACTTTAGGAGAGCCACACCTCAAAAGCTAGCTTATGAAGGTAGAGAACTCAAAGTTTTTATAAATTTCATATCAAATTTGTATTTAACCAATATAGGATTCAAGTCTCATACCTTGCAATTAGATCAAACCGTAACATTCGTCCCCCCATATGGACCAATGTTCTCATTGGTCACGGCTGACACTTTCAGGTCACCACTCCATGGGTCACCACTATGAGATCCTTGTTGGTCACGATCACGCACTCCCAGGCCACCACTCTAAGACCGATTCTGATACCAATTGATAAGGACTTTAGGAGAGTCACTCCCCAAAAGCTAGCTTACGAGGGTAGAGAGCCCAAAGTCCTTATAAATTCCATATCAATTTTGTATTTAACCAATATGAGATTCAAGTCTCATACCTTGCAATTAGATCAAACCGTAACATAATCAAACTGATACAGCAATAGTCATAATTAGGCATTTCTTTTCTAATTACTAAACAATTCACATGTTTCATAACGCAATGTCATATTATAACAAAAGGGGATGGCCTTTGCTTTGATACAATGGCTCCTACTTACCTAACAATAATAATAATACACCATATGATCATCATGAGTTGAGTTCTTGCTAACAACTATCCATTCTAAGGAAGATGATCTTTAAGGCATTACAACTGAATTTTTTTTTTTTAAATAAGGAAAAAAGAAAGGCCATCCATGATCCATCATTTCATCCAGACACCAACATCACTTCACTATGCATATCTTTATTACAGAGGCAGCTCCAATGCGATGAAGGACGACAACAGCATCTCCAGGCTTGCACAATCCCCTCTGTGTTGCTGACTTTAGAGCCGCTTCCAATATAACCTCTGTTGATTCTGCATCTGTGGCCTTGGCAGATCCTTCTGCCAGAATTGGAATCAAGCCCCTATATATCAGACTGTGCCTTGCTGGTGATTCATCACTTACATTCCAATCGAACGAATCCGTAGTCAGAACTGGGACGACCACAGATAAAATTGGTACGGCTGGCCTATACTTAGCCACCAACTTGGCCGTTGTCCCACCGCGTGTCAGCACTACAATGAGCTTTGCTCTAGCCTTGTTTGCAGTTCGTACAGCTGAGGATGCAAGACTCTCCAAAGGACTCATGGGAAGTGGTGTTGAACGTATCATCTCCTTGAAGATAGCTCCATAATCAAGGGAGGACTCTGCTTCAATACAAATTCGACGCATGGTTTTCACAGCAAGCTCCGGATATGCCCCTGCAGCACTCTCACCACTGAGCATGACACAATCAGTGCCATCAAGAACAGCATTGGCGACATCGGTGGCTTCAGCACGGGTTGGCCGGGGTGATTTGATCATAGACTCCAGCATCTGCGTAGCGGTGACCACAGGCTTGCCAACAAGATTGCACTTGTATATCATCATCTTCTGAGCCAAGAAAATCTTTTCAACTGGAATCTCCATTCCAAGGTCACCACGAGCAACCATGAATGAGTCAGTTTCGCGCAAGATCTCATCAAAGTTAATAACTCCCTCCTGATTCTCAACCTAAGATCAAAAGATGCATCAATCAATTTGCAAGGGAAATAGTAAATAGTATCAAAAGTAAAGACACTAAGAATGACATTCTCAAACAAATTAATAAAACCTTAAAAGGAAAATATGAACTTCAACTGATTAAGAACTAGAAGAATCACACGTTCACAAACCCCTAGGAAAAGTGTAAGATCCCAAGCACAAGACTGAAGCACAAATTTTCATGATCATGTACAAGGCTCACACATGCTTGGATACTGGGAGATACACAAGCTAGCAAGTGCCTCCAATCAAATAAAATCATTAAGAGTTTATACCATACCTTTGACATTAACTTTATGTGCTTGGCATGGGGGCCAAGGACCTTTCGCACATTGACGAGATCGGAACCCTTGCGAACGAATGAAAGGGCAATCAGATCAATTTTGTTGGGAACACCCCATCCCAAGATGTCTTCCTTGTCCTTCTCTGTAAGTGTGGGAAGGTCAACAACCACACCAGGAAGATTGACATTTTTTCTCTCACCAAGCATTGCGGTGTTCTCACAGCGGCATCTCACAGTTCCAGCATTTAGATCACATGACAAAACAGTCAGGGTAATAGTTCCATCTGAACACAAGATGATATTTCCAGGCTTCATGTCAAGAGGCAATTTTTTGTAGCTCATGGAGATCATCTGAGTGTTCCCCTTGATGTTGTAATCGGTAGTCACAGTGATTTCCTGACCTTCCTTCAACTGAATAGGTTTTCCACCCTCCAGAAATCCAGTTCGAATCTCAGGTCCCTATAGAAGAGGATTTAAAGAACTTTGTAGTTGGTTACTTCAAAGTCAACTTGATATTATCATTCAAGATTTGAAGCAAAGTTGTTATGTAGACAAGCATTATCACAATAGACACGGAAGATATGTGAGTTTGGACATGGAACATTGGATGTGAAGAAGACAGAATAACAACACATAACACAAATTTTTTGCACTTAGGTCATTGATCAGTATGGAGGTATTGTTTAATAAGATATTGCAGCATTTGTCCGGAGGCGCAAATAACAATTAACATAAGCATGGACATTTCCAATTTTGTAAAACTAAAAGAACAGCAAATGCTTCACAAATGAAATTTTATAGCTGTCAATCCACACACTACTTGGGAAGTCATAATAACATATTCTACTTTGGTATGCAACTAAAGTCTTAAGTATCAAAGTTAAACACCTCAATTCCTAATCTAGATCATGTTCAACAGCAAAACATAAACGTAACTAGTTGTCAACACCTCAATTCCTAATCTAGATCATGTTCAACAGCAAAACATAAGCGTAACTAGTTGTCAAGAAGAAGGGAGAACAGATTAAAAGACAAAAAGGACCTTGGTATCAAGCATGACAGCGCAAAGGATTTGCGTGTTCTGCATGGCAGTCCTCAGATTGTTCAAGGTCTCCTGGTGATACTCGTGGGTGCCATGGGAGAAATTGAAGCGAGCAACATTCATGCCAGCTCTGAGAAGCTTCTCAATCATAGGTACAGATCTTGAAGCCGGTCCCAACGTGCACACTATCTTTGTCTTTGGGACGCACACATCCTCTTTATGAGGCGGCCCCTCCAATATTTCTTCTATATCTATGTTTGCCATTTGCTTTGCTCTGCCTCCTTTTTTCTCTTAAATCCCACACTGCAAATGCAACCAGATTCAAATATATGACATGAATACAGTGAGGAAGTAGCCAAGTAACAAATATGCTGCAAAAAGTTTTGATCTTTAGCCATCTCCCTTCAATTGAAAATATCCCAATTAACATACATAAGAAAGAACAGCGATCAAACAATAAACAAAGGGTCTGAACTGAAAAAGCTTCCGAAATGAAGAAAAGGAGAAAAAGACCCGTTCTTTAAAAAATATAGACCATCGGGTTTTGGTTGCGAAAGAAGAAGCCATCATGATTATAAGATGAAAATGAAACTGAACAAACAAATATCCAACTCATCAGCGGTAACACTAAATAAGAAGAAGTAACACAAACAAAGAAAGGGAAAAGAAGTAGCAAGTTACATATTTTCGCAAAATCCCAAGTGTGGATCCAAACAAACAGATCCTCTATAAGAGTAGAAGAAGCAAATGAAAGCACTGTCCTTTTATAAAACCTCCCTTTGTTAAATTGAATACCTTTCCTAAAAATCGACTTGCTCCGATAAAGTCGTTTATTTTATAAGAAAAAAAAAAGAAAGAAATCGAAAGGTATCTTGGAGCTTGGTGTTGGTGGTCTCTCCCTGTGTGCGATGTCCTATGTTTTGAGTGTCGTTTACTTAGAAACTAATAATAAAAGTTCGTAACTGTGAAAAGGTATAACCTCTGTCTCTTTCATGTTTGTCGCAAATGTTAACGTTAAAGGAAGATCTACCTACTTACGACACCCAACCTAACCCCCATATCATGCCATTACCGTATGGTCCGTGCCCCATGACGGTCATCAATGACGCCAGTCACGTAACTATTGTAATTAGGTTACCGTTGTTTAACGGGAAGAGGAAACCAGCCGCAGCGTTCATTAGATTACAGCTTTTCTTCAACTTTTTCCAGAGTCTTTCCTTTTCTCTTGTTTTGTTTCTTGTGTCTGTGTGCTTCGCTCCTTGTTTTAGACCCATAGCTATTCATGAAAAGGGCCAATCGTTTGACTGCAAATATAACCTCTTTTCTAAATTTGTATAATTAAAATATAAAGCTCACATTCAACTTCTTGTCTTTCTTTTTTTTTACTTAATGCAGTATAACAAATTAAGTAAAAAATCAGTTCTAAGATGTTGCATTTTTTTCAGATATGGATAAGATTTGTATAGACTAGTTTCTAACCAATGATCAAATAAATCAAAACGGAGACAAATAGAATCTTACATGCTCACAATTTATTATAAAAACAGTTATTAATCTAAAAAATAAGGTTATTCTTTTTCATATCACTCTTTCACATTGAATCTAAGATTCTCTCTGTTTTTTTGTTATTGTTTTTTATTTCCGTTTCTTATTTTTTGTTTCTTTTTTTTTCTAAAAAACGAAAACTTGTTTTATTGCGATTTTTAATAAAAAACTGAAAACAAAAACATGTTTGATTTTATTATCATGTTTCTATTTTTTGTAATTATACTATTATGTGTAATAATTATAATATAATACAATTAATTAATTATCATTATAACTAAAATTAAATATATGCAAATCAAATATTATTAAAAATTACACATTAATTGTATATAATAAAATTACATAAATTAGAAATTATATTAAGTCGTTCTAATCAATAAAAGATGTCCATCATAATTACCAAAAAAATGTTCATCATACTATAATTCTCGAAAATATAATAATATTATCATTTTCGAGAATTAGGAAAAGAGAAAGCCATATCCACGACCGAAAGCACCGAAAGAGTAAAGGAAAAGAACAAATACAAGCAGATAGGAAATCGCGCACAAACCAAATATGTGGAAAACGAAGAGAAACCAAATAGAGGATAAAACTGGAGTCACAAAAAAATCACAGTAAGCCTTGAAGACGAAGACGCGGCGCGGTGAAGTGAAAAAACTGTTTTAGAGTAGAAGAAAACCTGTTGCGAAAAATTAGGAAAACGTAATTTTCTGGTTTTCATAAATTCGTTGTAGTTTTTTTAATTTTTAAAACGCCGCAACACAACAAATCTAACCAAACGTGATTTAATAGATGGTTTCCTTTTTAATAAAAACCACAACTAAAAACGGCAAAAAAAATGAAAACAAACGGGCCCTAAGGGAAAAAGTAGTTACTTGATATTGCTTAAATATGTTTCTAATAAAATAAAGTCTTTGTGAGCCTTCATACAATAATGCAACTAATTTGGATTTCAATTAAGAAGAGTGCCACCATACGCTTTGCCTTCAAACTCAGTACCTCATTCCTTCCTTGACTTAGTTTGATCATATCCATAAAAATAGTATATGCATCTTAACTTGCTTTGATTTTAGAAAGTAGGTTAGTTTATATGCTAGAATAACTATAGATATAGCAACTCCACTATTATCATCCTTGACTTTAACTTGATAATTACTTTTTTTTCCTTATATTATCTATGCGTATTTTGATATGATCGTAACTTGGACATTGAGTCTAACTTAAAATACTAGCTTGAACTATATAATTCATCTATAAGCTCTTTTATTAAAGATGTGAGAAATTTATGCTTAATAACAAGTCTATACATCTTGTACTTCTTTTTAACTAACGCACTCTGAGCAAGGGCAGATAGGACACCTTCCTATGGCCTACTCTTATGAAAAATGAAATAGGATTCATTCTTTCACTTTTAAGCCTCGTAAAGAGCAACAAAAAGAGCCCCCTATTTTGTCTCTCTTTTTTTAAGAGAGCCCACTCTTAACTCTCGTAAAGAACAAAAGGAAGCAAAATAGAAGCTTCTTTCTTACTTTACCTAGGGCTATAAAATGTTAATAACAGGCCTGCTAACGCTAGAGGGGAATAGTAAGAACTATCACTATTTTGAATAAAGCCTTATCCCGATAGTTCATGCACCATACCCTCTTTTATGCCTTTATGAATCTCGGGATATTTATAGGGTCTTACATTAACATCTCCTTCTTTAAAAGGAATCTTGTGATTAATACTTGTTGATGGTGGAAGTTGATATGGTTCCTTTATGATTGTTCTAATTCAACTAATAACCATGTGGTTTCGTCGTTCTGTTCTTCCTGCTTCTCAATATCACCCACCATCATTGAGACTCTAATGGAAAGGTTAAATGAACCATGCACAAATGACTAGTGGCCTCAGGGTCAGGGTGGTTTAAAGTTCTTTGTAGTCCATTTTTTACATCAGCTTCATCTCTTTGTCTGGTCCCCCTTCAATAGGACCTGCTAGCGCTTCCATTTAAACAACATAATCCTCTTCTTGAAGTTGTACAGAATATCGTCTACGGTGGCCAATCGATGTACTGCAAGTTCTCTCGTTAGGAATTACCAATGCATCAATTATAAAAGGTAGTCCTTGAGTCTATTCAAGTCGCTTGTAAAGGTTAGTACAAGGAAACTATAAGCATCTACGGATCTACCCACCATGACCTTAAGTGGATTGATCTCTGTCAGCTTCCATTTACCTTTTACCACCGTTGATTTATCTATAGAATTGTCGTTGCTCCCGTTATTAACAAGTAATGGTCTTTTTGTAATACCTGAGTGCTCTCATTTTTTTTAAGAAACGGAAGAATTCGTAGTTGCTATCATTTGAATGCGTACTGGGTAAATCTTCGGATTGACGCAATAGCCTGCAAATCATGCCGAGTACTCCGCAATTCTCTCATTTGCTTAAACTCATCCAGACATTTGCTTGAAGGGATATTAGAGGTTCTTTTTGAGCTGCCCAAATTACTATCACTAATCTCTTAAAAAGAATCTATTTCTTCCATTACAAACAAATAGCATCGATTGCTTCTTGTTCAACTGTTGGGAAATAGGCTTATTTTAAGTGTTCTAGGGTTTAAAGCTTAACAGGTAGCTTAATTTCAGGCTCTAAACCCTTAGAAGATATTGACTGCTGAATATGATTCCTAAAGTAACAATTTATTCCTTTAGTCTAGCATTTCCTATACATGAAGCCACAAATACATTCATCGTTACACTTATCTCTATTGCTTTAGGACTAGAAATCTACAAACTTTCATCGTCTCGTGCATTTTATTCTAATCCCATCATAACATAACTTTTTTTGGTCTCATTTCAACTCAAGTTTTAACCTTGTCTTGTAGCAAACACAAAGAAAGCAAGAGATCGGCTTTTCAATTTAGTGGAATCTATTTAGTTTTGGCCGAAAACATGTAGTCTGGTTAGGGGAACACAGTTGGTTCCAATGATAACTGGTTAGAAAGAAAGCAACGGCAATGATTATCTCATTCTCCTGTTCATATCCACTTGCTCCTGGAGTTCTGTAATTTAGAAAAATGAAGATTCCTTCCCATTACGAGCTTATTTTTATAATGTTCTCCCGCATTTGGTGTGCACCTTGACTCTGTTTGTAGTTTATCCTTAACAAGTTCTTGACTTGATAATTCAGATGCCATGACCAGTTCAGCTGCATTAACAAGAAGCATGGTAGTCATCAATCCACTGTATTATTCGAATAGATAATCCGATCTCACCAAGCATAAGCCTTTCTTCTATTTTGTAAAGGGGCATGCTTCGTTATAGTCATAGAGCGCATCCCAGAGAGCAGCAGATCAACTTTAAATCCGTGAAATTGTGATGGCAGATAGCTCAAACAATCAAGGACAAACTTCGAGGCAACAGACACCTTGCGACTCATTTCATCTGATTATTCTGTAACCCACAACTCCTTATATTAATGACAGCTTCTTTGTACAACAGTTGATTCTTGTTGGCCTCTACTTCATCAGCTTCAAAAGTATTCTTCAAAATAACATCAAATGCAAGCTGAACATAGGACTTAATAAGGGAGAAAGGTACATGCTTTTCATCTCCTACTAATGAGAACAAGGATAACAATGTGACAAGGGGGCTTAAGGTTAAGAACAATTATAACGTTTTCAATTCAATCCTAAATTTATAACATAACTCAGTATTTAACTGATATTTTGTATTTAAATATTATTTTTCGATCAATACGGTAGGATAATCCAAACACTGACATCATGATCACGACACTAAATCTTACATGCTTCAAATAGTCTTTTCAAATCCTTTTAATTCTTGACTGCGTGTGTCCTCCACAGTTGCCACTATAAACTAGAAAGGATGCTTTGATACTAAATGATATTACAATTATAGGGTCTAAGAGTAAACATAATACATAATGTCTAAGAGAACTAAATTTAAGCAAACAATTAGGAAAAACACATTACATAAAGTATTTAAGTAGTGTAACTCTATACTTGAATGGTATTAAATTAATGAGATTTAGTAGCTATCAACTACAAACATGAAAAATTAGCAGTGTTTATTTATTAACTTCATCACTTTCAAAAAAAAAAAGTAGATGTTCGTACAAGAGTGAACTCTAAGCTGGTAGCTAAACATAAGAAAAGCTTTAGTACAATTATTTTCATCATGCTCATCAAGCTAAAAAAGACAACGCCGGAGTACATTGTAATCTAGCTACAGCCTAATGAATTAATCACATATGTACTTCCTAAACTTACTAGGACATACTTGTTTAAATCATACAGAAACAAGATCCAGCACTAATATAAACAGGTGTCGTTCCTGGTAATCTGGAACCAGGCGACAAGGTGCATCACACTTCCGCTATCAAGAGATCATGACTGCAAGTTGTATCTAATGTCAAATCCTTTGCTATTTACAAGTTGAAACACGGAATAATATGCGACCATAAATTCCCCAATCTCCCCCAGTTAGCAAGGGAAGCAGATCACAGCTTCTAATCAAAATTAGATTGAATGTCGAGGTCTGTATCTGAAGGATTAGTAAGCTCAACCGGTGGTTCCTGTAAATATCATCACAGTTTCCGTGATATGTTTAATATTCTGATGCGTATCATTTATTGATAGCTTATAGACACCCATGACAAGACATGTTGAATAAACAAAGATTCTATCGAAGTATCTTCAAGATATATTTACAAGTAACTCTACTTATCTACAATCATGAACCTAATTTCGTAAGTACAATAACTGTGAACCTAATTAATTTGCGCCAAACCAACGTAACCAGAGATGCTGAATGAAGGTTATATGGTATGAAACCAATTTAACAGAATGCAAATTGAGTTCAGAACTCATGATGTGAAATCAAGGATCAGAAGCATACTTCTTGATTTGGATTGGAGGGATTCTTGGAACCTTCACTAACAACTTTAGAAGGATCTTCAGAAGTTCCCTGTAAATCCCAGAAATTAACTTAGAGGACCAATTCCTCACTTTGGTAACAAGAAAATTGCAACGGGTAGGAAAAGTATAGTACCTGCTCGTCCTGGTGGCCAGAGATTTCTCCTTCCATGATTGAAGGTTTGACATCGATAGGAGTTCCCTGCAGATCTCATAAAAGATTATATAGTGAGATCAATCACAGCACCGACACCAGAGACTGAACTATAAGCACTGAGGAATTCATTAATAATTTAAACCATAAGACGTATCATGGAGAACAACAACAACCATAAGTTCTGTCAATCAAAACTAGTTCATGGAAAGCCATGACATAATGAAACTTAGTCCCATACGAAAATAGTGACAACATAATCAAGTTAAGATAATGGCACTGCAATGTTTAAATAGCAAATCACGATTCATCCAAGTAGTAATAGGAACTGAAGAAAGAATCATAAAGGAAAACTTGTAGCTATTACTCATGACACATACAGGTTCAATTTGATCCAGAGGAAGGTTTCTTCCACCTTTACTCAGATCCCTTAGTGTTCCCTGCACATTCAGCAACAGAAAATCAGGTTAGGAAAAACGCAGAACTACATAAATCAGAAATTAAAAAGAAGATCAATCCAAAAGCCTGTAGAAATGAATCATATGACAGAATTTAGAAGTTCTAAATCTGCACATGTTATCCTTTACATCTAGAAGAAACAAACTAACAAAACGTCAACAACAGTGTCTTTAACCCGAAATTTGGTTCTGCTTAAAAATCATGTGGTTTTTAAAGGTGGATGACATACATTAAAATCCATTATGGTTGAAAAACGTTAAACCCTCAAAAGAGCCAGAGCATTTTAGCTGAAAAAAGTACTCCACAGTTTACAAGTTTATTATAAAAAAGGACCAAATATTAAGTTCGATGGTTACTTTGAGCAAGAAAAACGAAGTCTCTGTCACTAGTATCTTGAATGAGCACAGAGAATTGGCTTGCACAGATAACCAAGTTATGGACAAGATCCGAGTATAAAAACTAGCAACTTTCTTTTGAAAGACCATAAAAGCGAGGAGATAAAATATTCATTCGCACATTTTCTTGAATCCAATCCAGAAATACTTAAAATTTCTGTGATTATGAGTTCGTGAGTTCTGGCAAACAGCAAATGCAACTCAAACAGCTTCTCCTACCACCATACCTAAGTATATAATCCCTTCAGGTTGGTGCTAAAGTTATCACAACGTCATGTAGATAACACCATTGCTGAATGTTACAGGAAAACTAGTTTGAATCCTAAAGAAACAAACCTTGTTTGCCCACATGAGACCACATGCATTACATAAAGTTCTTGGCCCCGCTGGTCCACGACGCATCGCTGGCGTATTACTTTCACTAACACCACAATGTTGGCATCTTCGAATACTAGAAAATATTGCAAAGACAGAAGGAAAATCACTAAGAAGTAACATCTCATCAAGATAGCAAAATTTTCAAACAGATATCACCAAACTTATTAAGTCAAACAAAATTATCGTGTCAACATAAGATATCATGACCAAAATTCCTACACAGTGCAAAACGGCCAAAGCCAGACTAGGCTAACAACTCACACAGTTTCCAGACTAGAAGTGCCATCTTGAGGGCAACCTTGGGGAGAATCCCAACTTGAACCACCTGAACTTTCTTTCAAAGATGCAAACTGCCCATTCCTTCTATGCATCCTGAGGTGAAAAAAAAAACATGGAAGGAAAAGTTGTCAGCTTAAAGGAACTTGAATTTAGCAGATTCAAAGTTCCAGCACAGTCCCAGAAAACCCTTAAAAAAGGTCTAGTTACTCCAACATATCGTTGCAGCTGCCAAATGTAGGAATAAAATAGATGTTATTAGAAACATTCAAGAGAAAACATTGATATCAAATATCTTGTCATTTTTCACTTTTTGAAAGATTTTAGCGTTGCAGTGCACTCTCTCTTTTACCCACCCAATAGCCTACATACACTAATAGGGTAAAAGCTCTTAATCATGACTATTCAAAGTCAAGATGAAATATTCATATCTCGGATGTCTACAAAATAGGAATGGAGTCAAGGACCAAGCTCCCAATTTCCCAGAAGGTTACTAGGCCATTGGAAAAATAATAAATGAGATAGTTGTGATTGCCTAGTACCTCTGTGCCACCTCTTTTCGTACAGTGTATCTTATCTTTTTGTCAAAACATCTCTCCTTACGTTTCTCACGGAACCTAACAAGAGAGGCTATTCTTCGTGATAAGCTTGAAGGCTTTGGACTATCACTTATCCCCTGCAAGTATAGCAGAGAAAACTTATTATATAACCTAATAAGAACAGACGTTAATCACATTAATAACGCATCTTATGATTTACCCGGTTATTTCGATCACATTGCATATCGATAGTCGGTACTCTAGTGGGGACGTCCCGTCCTCCTAAAAGGAAAAGCACTGCTTTCACCTGCTTGTCAAGTACAAGCATTAGACGCTTTCAACAACTTGATGTTCTAAACACTCAAGGGCAACTGAGCTCTTGAAGAAAAGAATTAGCAAAAATCTGTTCTTTGCTTCAACATTTTTACAGTACATGAAGTCAAACACCTATCTTCTATGATTAACACAAGACAATTTCAATAAGCTCCAAAGAGCAGACTATAAGTAAAACAAGCAATCCAAAAACTAATCCCTGACGATGCGGGGGGAGAAAGAAAAAAATACATGAAAAAATTTGCAATATATCAAATAAAAAGTAAACAAAACCAAAACAAAGCAAAAGCAGACCTTTTCAGGAGTAACAGCACTGAAAACATAAACCTCTCCTTCGAAAGAGAGAGTCAGCTCACCCGTCCTCGACGTCATAACTACTCCACCTCCAACATGATGCTCCGCCACGTTCACAGGGGCAGAATTATCCTCCAAATCATCCATAGCGTCTCCATCTTCGAACGGGCCGTCGTCGTCGATCTGTATCGGCGGCGGTGCGTGGTCGTTGTAAGGACGCGACTGTAGTGGCTGTGGATTCGCAGCCGCCATTTCCCAACACCTCCTCTAACCTCACCGACTGTCGCTCAATTTCAAAATAACCCTCAGCTAAAGACGCTTTTCAGCTACCTGTTTCATTGGAGAAGAGACGACACATGTTTTTCTCCCTTTCTGTCTTCACCTAAAATAAGTATTTTGGATTTGCAAGTGTTTAAACTTTAACGTAGCTCAAGAAGCTTCCAAAATATAAGAAGAGAGAGAGAGAGAGGGTTAAGTAAAATTTTAGTATTTCTTTTCCATATATTTCCGACAGTCTACATTTATATATGCAGAAAAAAGTAAAATAAAACATGTGAGATAATGATATGTAGCGTAGTGCGAGTGCACATTGGAGAGGTGGACCTATTGGTGGTTTTCAATGGCTGTGATGGTGTGATGGTTGGGGTCTCCACTTGGATGATGGTTCACGTGGAATACAGCCACAGTGATTGTCGAGGTGATAATGGAATTGATGTGTGTGGAACCACCAGACGGTGGAGGTCGAGGTCCGTCGGATGATGATCTTCTCACGGCTGCTGGTGACGACTTCAGGTGTGCGGTGGTTGCCACTTTCAAATGGTGATGTTATATGTATATTAGTGACATAGGGTCGGAAATGACAAAGTGGGGCGGTTAGGTAGAGTTTTGTCTTGTGACGTATTAATTGAAGTGACGAAATTGGATCAATTGATAATGTACTTGGAAGGATTTGAATGTACTGACTGTAACTTCAGTTCTGGCCCCCAATTTATATCATGTCACTCCACTTTTAATCACATCTTCATTTGAACAGAAACTTTCAACACACTTTTGATAAAACAAGAGATATCGAGTTTGATTTCAATTGCACCAAATTATTTTTATTTCAAAATTAAAGTCATTTATTAGAGTACGTAAATACTAGGTACAGTAAAAATTTTAAGTTTACATATTAATATAAATTTTAAATTTACCAACTACAAAGTATGTGATACGTGCTCATTGTTTTGAAAAGTATAAATGTTTTTAAAACCGAACCGAATTGATCGGTTCAACTAGAATAAATATAAACCAGCTTCATTTCCTATTTGCTTTCTATTTATAGGATTTTATAAGAAGAAACTTGCCGATTAAGTAACAAATTGGTCGGGTTTTTGAGAAATCGATCGACTCTTAGAAAAAACCGATAATATATTTTGAGAATTTGATTTTACACACTAACCCTTGTAAAATGCCCCGAGCTTGCATTAATTGCTTCGATTAACCAAAGTTGTTTTTTTACAAAGTTTCAAAAAATTTTAACTTTTCAATCATTTTTTTCTTATAGAATTTGTAAGCTCTAATGGTTAACATGAGGTATAAGTATAGAAATAATATGTAGCTCATGTTTGAATAAGGTGAAAAGTTACATATGGATTCCAGTAATATCTCCTACAAGTCTTAAAAATCCTTAATCATATTCCATCTAGATTTCATGAAATTGGTAACACTACCTGCATTACTATATATTGCTTCCCTTATTTAGATTAAACTTCTTTGTAGAAAAGTTGGAGCATCTTTTGGATCTAAACTAGCTTTTCTTGTATTTCTCTCATTCTAAATCAAGTATATGGAATAGTAGAATGTTAATCTAAATGTTCCCAAGTCTCCTTTTAAGTTTTATTAGAAATTGCAAGCCTATTCCATTATATTTTCGCAACCTATAATTGAAGAGCTACACCTATTTCTAAAGTATTTTTGAGTACTGACATTCAAAAAATAGATGAAAATACTTTCACTTTCTAACCTTTATAATTCATATGCCATATTTATAATACATTTAAGTCTATCCTTTGTTTTCAGCCTCTTTTTAGTTGCTAACCGTACTATGAAAGAGGGTTTTAGGTGGTTACATTCCAAATCATTTGACCCCATATTGCATTTTATTGATGTACTTTATCATTTATAAGTAGGATTCATTTATTTTGTTTTCATTAGTTCTTTAGTTTAATCATCTTCTACTCTTTGGTTTTATTTATTTTTTAAAAATGAGATTATTAGTATTAGTAACTAGTTCTCTATATGATTGATACTTTGGCATCACTCTAGCTAATTTTATTTAGCTATCTATAATGGACTCTTTGCGCTTATATAAAGTAGATCGAGTTTTTGGCACCATTATTGGAAACTAGATTTATTATTTTTGTTAATTTTATTTTTACTTTGATTTTGATTTTCTTTTACTTTTGATATCATTTCATTAGTTTTGGGTAGTTGATGCAAGATACGAGATCCAAAAGTGATAGCTTGGATCCTCTAATTCAATTTGACCCTGAAGTTAAACGAACCTGCAAAAGAAACTGAGTAAAAATGAGAAAAGAAATGGTTATGCATCAAGAAGATAATCTAGCGGTGGATATAAAGTAATAACAATAGAAGATGTGCACGAGGGATATCTAATTGCTAGTAATTTATGCCTGTTGCTCATACGTAACACTCAACTAAAGGGCAAGAAACTATGAGCTAAAGTAAGTACATCTCCACTTGCTTATGACCTTTAGTGGATCATTAGGAAAGGATACGACAACATTCATAAAGGAGTTTTATTTGGTGATTCAAACACTTCCACTAAATGGAATCATAAAAGAAGAGCTTTTAATAAGGTTTTTCTCATGCTAATATAAGGTCGAGCTACAACATGGCTGATCTCATTAGAAGTGGATTCTTTCTTGGAGTAGGATTAAGTGTATGTTTATGCTGATAATTTTTCCATTATACAAGATCACCAAATTGAGGATGCAAACACAGAGCTTTGTACAGAAGGAAAAGAAGCACTTCACAAAGCTTGGGAACATTACAGGGCTCTATTGAGTCAATGCCCTCATCACTAATACTTTTTATAATCAATGATGCAATTTTTCTATGAGGGCATGTGACGTTAAATGTCAAACTTAATAGATACCATAGCACAAACAACTATCTATAGAAAAACTGACAAGGAGGTTAAATAAATAATTAAGACTTTGGTAAGAAATTCATATACAAAATTAGTGAGGGGCCAATCAAAGGCATCCCTTTATAAGGTTTAAACATCTTCAGATTTGGTAACACAAATAATAAATCTTTTTTTAGTCAGATAAAGATTCTTATGAATTGTGACATAGGCAACATGGAGGTTTTTTACTAATGTGGTATATATGGGTACCTAGCCTATATATGAATGAATTTGGAGCCAACCTTAAGTTATAACAAGGAAGCAAATTATATGGTTGCCTACGAAGGGAAGCAAGCAATGTGAAATGACCTATTCTTCAACATATATAATCTTTAGTGAATGAATATCCTAAAATTTTAAAGGAAGGAGTAAGGAATAATTAGAATAGAAAAATTAAGGAGACCACTTAAGTTCTAAAATAGCCTCAATTTTAACGGCGACAACCATAAAGTAATGGGATAGAGGAGATGTTAAAGCAATTTATAGTTTTTAGGGATGCACAATCAGAAAAAGTAATACAGACACAACGAGCATGCATTTAGGGCATTGATGAAAAATTGGCCAAAGTAATGCAGTTAACTAATGCATAAAATTGTAATTTAGAAGTATAAGTTAGCAAACTAGCTAAAGAGTTAAGCAAAAGAGGTTAGGGTAGTCTTCCAAGTAATACCAAGGTAAACCCAGGGGATCAAATATGTACCATCACATTAAGAAGTGGAAAAACACATGCATTTGATGTTGCTAGAGAAGAGGAAGCGAGAAAGTTGGAAGAAGATGAGAACCTAAGAATGGAGGAAAAAACATACCAATACCTATCTCACTTACATTTAATACCAATTTTGATCTAGATAATATGAGAGATGATGGCATAATAGAATTATTGTTGATTTCATCCTTAATTGACACCAGTTATGAATAAAGACACATCTATATGAAGCCATATATGCTTGTTGATTTTGAAGCCTCATAGGATTAAACAAAGATAAATAAGGAAAAACTAAATAAAATTTTGAATGTTTTAGAAGTTGAACACCAACATGCTATTTACCTAAGTATTAGCTCAGATTCCATTATATGTGAAGTTCTTAAAGGAGAACATCTCCAAAAAGAAAAAGAAGTTAGACAAGTATGTTATAATGCCTTTAATAAAGAGTACAATGTCATCATAAATAATAAATTACTTCCATAGTTGATAGGTCCAGTGAGTTTCACAATTTCTTTCATGTTAGGTGATTTTAAAGTTCTTAAATTCTTATATGATTTAGGTGCCAGTTTAAATCTAATTCCTTTATCAATTTTTGATAAGCTTGGAATAAGTGAACTTAAGCCAATGAATGTGTTAGTCTACTTAAGAGATCATTCTATCAAGTACCTTATTGGGGTTTATGGAAAACCTACCTATGAAAGTGGAAAAATTTTCTTTCTAGTTAATTTTCTTACAATAAACGTAAAGTATGACGCAAGGGTTCCCATCATCCTTTAGAGACCATTCTTGGTGATTGGAGGGATCATAATTGACGTTGCTAAGGGAAAGCTACATTTAGGGTGGGTAAGGAGAAAGTTGAGCTCCACATCTATTAAATTTTGAAAAGATCTCTTACCCTTGATGAGGATTATTTTAGGATGGACTTAAGAGACCCTAAAGTGTAGGAAGCCCCTAAGGCTTCTAGTGATGATTTGTTAAAAATATGTAAAGCCTTAGAACTTAAGGTACAAGAGGAGGAGAATATGATGAGAGATGGTATGTGTAAAATAAAAGGCAAGAAGAAGCCATTAACTTTTACCATTGAAGCACCTAACCTAGAGTTTGAGATCTTGTCTCCTTATTAGCAGTATGCACATCTAGGAGATTTAGAAATGAATCCTACTAATTCCTTTCTCTTTTATGTTATATGTAGGATGGGAATTTTAATTATCATAATGGAGATCCAAGATGAGTAAAGAGCTTGTTTGGGCATCCATCTAAAATATGTCTAAAGAAGCACTTGTTAGAAAACAACCCAAAGATTTTAACCTTTTTTATTTTGCTTTCTTTGTTTTATTTTCTTTACTAATGTCTATATATTTTGTAGGCTAGTTTTAATGAAATTTTTTAACTTTTATCTCACTATAGTTATATGAAAATATGGGAGAATTCTCAACCTTTATTTCCTACTTTGATTGATTTTGTCATATTAATTATTTTTCATAAATGTTAATATCATATTTAAGCGTGGGGGTTGAATTTTTTAAAATTCTCCATTAGTTTTTGTGTTAACTAATGTTGTATCTTTATTAAATTTTTTATTTGATGTGTTTAGGTAAATTTACATTTTTATTTGTCTAATTATGGATATATATCACAATTCAAGAGCCAAAGTTCATAAAGGAGGAGAAATAGTGGAAAGAAGATGGAAAATTGAGTTAAAGCATGAATTAGGGATTATAGACTATAATTGGTGCTAATTATGGAAAAAAGAATAAAAATCAATCTTGAAATAACCTAAGGAGTGTTAAGAAATAGACAAAATTAGTGTCGATATGAGAAGTATTTCTGATGTTGGACTCATTAATGAAGGAAACTCTAAAAATTACATAACAAAACTAGTGTCAGTTACAAAGTGTATCTAATGGTGGTCTCATTAACATTATAAAAGGCGAAACTATGATTTTTGTAACCTAAAACCCTAAACTCTCTTCCTTTCACCTCTAGACTCAAAATTTTGACCCAATCTCAACTTTAAACACTAATTTTGACCTTTCAAACACCGAATATTTCCTTTAAATACAAAAATCCACACCCAAACCATTATGCAGATTTTCTCATAATATAGCCAAAGATTAGGGATTTTAATTTTCAAGTGTTTTAAGAGCCACTGAAGCATATGTTTTATGTTCAACATTGTCTAAGTAGCTTTTTTTTAATTAGTTTTCATAGTATTAGTTCACTAAAGTTAGTATTTTGAGCTAGATTGAGAAGAATTTAGATTGTGTGTACTGTTGTTATGAATTTATGGAGTTATTGACTTGACGTTGAAGAATTTAGGACTATTGTGAAACATTATGTTACCTTATGGTATTGTTCTTGTTGGAGTTGGAAGAAGTGCATACAAATGTATGGTGAAATAGTGAAGTTTAATAGTGGATTTCTTGAGGAGTTTAAATTGGGATCATTTGTTGACTCTTTGAGGTGACTACTACCCATATTTGGTGAAAGAATTTTATGATAATAGTAAGGACAAAGCCAAACCAATGCCTTTGGCCCCTTCCTCTCACATTTATGGCACTACAATTTTGACGTAAGAGGAGACTATAGAGGACTCCCTTAGGTTGTAAGCAGTGGAGGGACATTTGAACATTTTTAGTGGAAGGTCATTAGGGTATTATGAAAGGGAGTTAGAGATATGCTCCATACAGGATCGAATTTTGGATAACTTACTCTATAAGGTAGATGTATTTTCTATATAAACACCCAGTCATCCAACCCTGGCTAATAGCCTAAATATTGAACCATAATGTCCAACCTTAGTCTAGTGGGTTGAATCAAATATAGATCATCAACTTGTAACTCATGGACTTTCTCTTTAACAGTTTAGCCAATGCTCCACTAGTATGGTTATCTGCTTTACTATAATTCATTAGGAGTGTGGTTCAAAACTAGCCACTGGACAAGAATTTTATGTTTCTAATACTTATCAGTCAACTGCTAATAAAATAGGAGGTGAACCTGTTTAGTTTTAGTGTTGTGAAGACCAAGAGGCTAATTATATTGACGATGATTGGATAAGGCTATTTAGGTATACTTAGGAGAACAACAAAAGGGTTAATCTATGTTGAATTAATAAAGGATACTCGAATAACCTAAAGTGAAAGGTGAGGAGGAGTAATGATGACAAAGATGCTAAAGGTCAAGGAAGGAACATAAAGACTGATGATAGGCCTAAAAGGATTTCAGTGTAGCAACTAGCATCATCTATTGAGAAACTTAAATGACAAATAATGATGACGAATACCAAGTTAGATACTAGTGGGCCTACTACAATGATTTCCACCACCACCTCCACCTTAGTGACTTTAGGCCTCTCTTACTTCCTGCATACATATAGTTTATGGTGCTTTAGATTTTTTTAATATATTATTTAACTTTCAATTTGTTTTTGCTTTTGTTATTTTTTGAATTAATTATATTGAAAGTTTAAATCAAGTTGTATTTTGTTATTTATGAGCCTTCATATTTATTTTTTAATGTGTAGATTTTGAGTTTGATTCAATACTTTAGGACAGGAATTTTATTGTTAGTTGTTCAAGTTTTAAGGGAGCTTTATGTATCTTTTTATTTCTTTACTCTTGATGCACAATATTTAGATAATATTATTCTAAGTGACTATAGGAAGTTTAGAGAATTTTCTAATTGCATAAAAATTTTCAAAATTTTCAAGATTTTTGTGTGTTTAGTTGGTTTTTAGGTTATGTTTAAGATATCATTATTAGTTTTTGGGTAGATAGCATAAGTTTCTGTATGATTCTAGTTGAGATGGATTGTTAAAAAGTATATTCATAATATAATTAAGTACTTCTATGCAAATTTTGACTTCATGAATGTTATAAATTTGTTAAGTGACAATGATGTCATTTGACTTGAGCAATCCAGTGAAGAATTGAGCCTTCACACAAATTTTTTTATTTCTTATTTAGATATCTACTTTGATTTTTAATTTGTAAAACTTAAATTTTTCCTTTTTGAGATTACATGTAAGATTTGTGCAAATATAAATTAATAAAGGCATTTGAGATTTGCGTTTGAGCCAAATTGTCAACCTTTTATACATTAATCCATTAGTGAGTCCTTTTCAACCTTATATGAATTTTAAACTTTTTTCTTGGTAACCTTTTCTCTAAAGAACCTCGCACCTAAAATAATTTTTTTAAAATTTATGATTGGTAGAGCTTTTACTTGTGATTTGATTTAATTTATGGAATAGAATACAAGAAAATAAGTGTAGGAGAGATGGTTAGTGCTTGGAAATGGCAATGAAAAAGGGGAATATCATATCAAGTTGAAAAAGAAAAGAAAAAAGAAAAAATTGAAAAGAGAAAAGAGAAAGTGAAAGAGAAAAAGAAAAAGAAAAGAACAAAATTATGAAAATTGATTAGCAAGGATTCTTATAATTAAAAAAGTACTAAGGAAAAGAGTATGTGTAATAATATAAGAAGTTAGCGGAATAATAGTTGAATTATTTTCTATATATTTATTTGCTATTGCTTTACTAATTATAAATATTTTTGTTCTCCTTTATTCTTTCTCCTTTGTTAGCCTATTTAAACTTTTGGCCTCATTACAATCCTAATCAAAGTCCTTTTGATTTTTTTCTTGTACATATCTATTTTAATAATTAAGACTAGAAAGTTTTCAAGCCTATAATAAGTTCAATTTTAATAGAAGATGATGAGAGTGCCTTACCCATATTTCAAACACTTGTGTGAATGAGTGGTATCTTGTGAGGAATTCTCAATTTATGGTATTTGAACTTGATAATAGAAGTAAAATAGTGTTTACTTGGTCTTATTTGTATTATGATTTGTTTATGAAATACTGTATGTTAAATATTTACAATTCTTTTAAGACTTGGATTTGTATATCTTATATTGTTAATTTTGAACTTAACTAATGAGTTTAGGTTAATGTTTATGAGTAACATTTCCTTAGACACCTAGGAGAATATAACTCCTCTACTGAGGACAATTAGGGGTTCAAAAGCTTGTGATATTTACTAAATTTCACTATATACCTACAAAAATACTACTAGGGACACTTAGGGGTTTAAAAGCTTGCTATTTTTTGTTTTACTAGTTAGGAGTAATTAGTAGTTAATGTTTAATTGTTTTGGTTTCTTCAGGACAAGTAATGAGTTATGTGTTAGGAAATTTGATGAGTCAATATTGTACATATTATTTGAGGTTGATTTATTTGGTATTCAACACCTTTATAAAGTGCTTTATATGACTTTTATTATGTTCTTCTATGTTTAGTTCATTATCTTATAAGTAAAGTATTTGAGGAATAAACACGATATTTGGTGCAACTTTTTTTCACAATTATCCAATTGAAATAATTTTATAGTCATTAGAAAGCTAACTAAATGGAAGACAACTTTGTGGAAGATATGGGAAGAAAATTATAACTTAAAGATGTCTAAAATTGGAGAAGTTGGAGGAATAAAGCATAATAGGTTTGCCTGTCTTTTACTAGGGTCTATGAGTTGAGATACTATATAATACTAATGCCTAAGTTGATACATGACTAGTGTCATACTTATCACTAAAGCTACATAAGAGAAAAGTATTATAAGACTAGAATTAATTATAAATGGTGTTAGGTGATGGTGTTTAAACAGGGAAAATAAGGATATATGATTCTTCAATTTTAAGCAATCTACGACTATTATTGTAACCCTATACTTGTAATAGAAGATATCCAAAGGAGTTCTAGCCAATTTTAGTCGTTTTTAGCTAGGTTTTTCATAGTTTTCTTCTTTTTGTGCATTGGAGGAAGATCAGGAACAAGGATTGAAGAAGCCTATGACATCATCTATCTCTATTTCTTCTACTTCTTTTTTATGTTAATATTGATATGCTTATGTTTAATTTTCATTATGTTTAATAGCTAGAAACTCTAGTTAGGGTTATAAATATAGCTTGTAAGGATTTATTTAATTTATACATGTTTTAATTATTTCCTTTATTGAACTTATTTTCTTTGATCTTAATGTTGGATTTGTGATTGGCCACCATAGACTCAATCTTAAGGATTGTATGAAAATTTGAAGGGTAAATTATGTTTTATATATTACGAGAATAAACACTTTAGTACTAGAGAACAATGAAATCCTAGACTTTAATGATAACTATATATATTAACTATACTTAATGAGTTTGATAAGGTTAAATTATGCTTCTTATGTGGTAGTTACCTAATTAAATACACTTGTGTGTCTTGAAGGAGGATATAGATATATTAGGTTAATTGTAATTTTTCGACCTAGATAATCAATTATGTATAATGATTAAAACTCTTTATAAATGAACCCTTAATCCCTAATATTTAGTTTATTGATTTCTTTCATTAGTTGTTTATTTTTGTTTTTGTTAATTCTTTAGTTTAATTTTCTTCTACCCTTTAGTTTTATTTAGTTTACTTGTGTAACTGAGATTTATAGGATTAGAATCTAGTTCTCTATAGGATTGATACTTTGGAATTATTCTATTTTAATGTAGTTATCTATGATCGACTCTATGCAACCTGTACTAGGGTTACAAGGATTAGGTCTTGCCTCTCTCTCTCTCTCTACGAGTGCAAGTGTTGGTCTTGCCGTTCATGTGCAAGGTGAGGTCTAGGTATTATTTCTACGT
>JANKOD010000191.1:5940962-5966410 GCA_026284645.1 Erythroxylum acuminatum
CGATCAAAAAATTCAGGTAACGGTACATCTTCCCCAATTGGCATATGCTCAGGTTCAAGATCAGTAAGCTCTGCTGGATCAAAACTCATATGCAATCTAATGAAATTGTGCAGAAGGCAGCATGCAAGAATGATGTGCACATGAGTGGCTGCTGGATAAAAAGATGGATTTCTTAGGATTCTCCATCTTTTTTTTTCAGTAAACTAAATGCACGTTCAATTACATTTAAAGAGCTCTTCCGGATTCCTAAGTGCCCTCCCGTCTCTTGCCCACTCTTGAATATGGTATCTTGTGCCTCTAAAAGGTGCAAGAAAACCAGGACCATTGGTGTAGCCAACATCTACTAAGTAGTAATTTCCTATAAGCAAATGACACTATTGCTATTGTATATGTAATCATACGGTAGAAAACAATGTAAATGCATAATTTCTAACAATTCATTTCGAACATACCCCTAGGAACTCGCAGTCCATGAGGCCTACTAACAGTATCATGCAAAACCCTTGAATTCGCTGTTGAACCCTCCCATCCCGCAAGAACATAAACAAAGTTTAAGTTCTTGTCATACACTCCCAACACATTAGTGCATATTCTCCCTTTCCTACCTCGGTATCTGGGCTTGTCTGCGTTGGGAACTATTATGTCTATATAGGTCCCATCTAGAGCACCTAGGCAACCCTTTGTTTCAAATTCCAAACAAAAAAAAGTTCTGGTTAACTAATTTAATGAAGCTAAATTAGAAAATGTATTATGTATTGTGGCTAAATAAATGTACTCACCTTAAACCATTTCCATCTACTATCTGTGCAATCCTCAGGAGTTAGTATGGGCTTGACCAAAAAAAGATGTTGAAGCCTGATTACAGCCTTCAACACACTATGGAATACCCTACTTATTGTCTCGCCAGACCTCATAAACCGAACTTCCAATACTCTATTTGATTCATTTTGTGCTAATATTCTAAGGAAGATTAACACTTTCTCCTTAATGGGCACATGGCTCGTGTTCGTCAACCCACCATTAACCTGAAGCATCTCACATAACAATGTAAATGCATTACTATCCATCCTTATATCCCACTGGCTATTCCTATCACCCTCATGCAAAATCCTATCTATATTGACTTGCCTATTTGGTACTGTCAATGCCCTACTACCTCTCGCATTTTCACTTCTACGCCATTTTTTGGGGTATATATACAAGCATATGAACATGACCATTCTCATCAGATCCAATTGCCCTTTCAAAATCTCAAACAAAGCCAGACACTTAATTATATGATCATGATCCATTGACTCCAAATTTGGAAACAAAAACTGTCTGCAAACAGAAAACAATATCATGATCATAAACTACATTTGTAGATATGTATACAATAGTAAGATTTTTACCACCAAAATTGAAGATATGCAACATACTTCTTTTCCTATGCATACATTATTGCCATATTGTATATTTATGGCCATATCCATTATATTGTTGTATACTTCTATTACTATGCATACAATATTGGCATATTGTATGCATGCAGCATAACTTACCATGCAAAGCTTCTAAGTTGTTCCATTATAATGCATGTTGTATCCATTATATTGTTCGATCATGCATTTACATTAATTTAGCAAAGCTTCTATCATCTAAGAATATGTCTTGTTTAAATTCACCTTATGTTGAATAGTGGTTCATGCCTATGTAATAACATTCTCAAACTTATTCTTGGTTTTTTGAATTGTTATATACTAACCAAACACAAAAATAAGGCCTTATGATTTGGTATTTTAAGTTTGACGAATAAGGGAAAGTTAGGATTTATGAGTTAGAATAACATAGGGGTTTACTAGGCTTACAATTTTCTTAAAGAGACAAGATTTACTAGAATTCTGGCAACTTGAGTTTTAGTACAACACACTATTTGTAACATTTACCATTTCTATTAACACATTTCATATAGGGGTAAATGAACAAGCAAGCAATAAATTCATATCAAATGAACTTCACATCCGTTTGGGGGGAGAGAGCTCAGATTGTATGGGTGTATGTCACTTTACCTTGAATAGTAGAGGCAATCTTAGATGCACGAGGATTGGGAATAAGGTCTCTAACGTACCTAATAAACCATAAAATAAACGTGAGGGAACAATCCATTAGGTATACACACACACACACACTAATGATATAATTATTTTAAGTTCTATATTTAATATAAAAATCAAGCAATCATCAAGCAAATAACTAAATGAAAATATGTTGGCTAATAAGCTACGGTTGAGGTACATTTTATAGGATTGAAGTTGATACTTTATTATACTCTTAAGGTGCTTGTTTCGAACATGAGATCGAATAAAGTGAAGTAACTGGTTTCGTATTAACCGACGTTCAATCACACCAAGAAAAAATACACATGCATAATTAAAGAACACTTGATTTGTCAACCTCACAGTTTGCTCTTCAGTGATTAACAAAATATGGCTCATTTTAAGAAAGTAGAGATGAAATATTGAATTCAAGACCTCAGATTGATGCAAAGGGGAGGAAACATGCTATTAGGGGTGAGCATTCGGGTAATTCGGGCCGAATTTTCACTGTTCGGGCCCGGCCCGAATTACCCGAAATTTTTTTTGCCTTACCCGGCCCGAACCCGAACTTTCAATTACCCGAACTTACCCGACCCGAATTACCCGAATTACCGAAAATCCCGGCCCGAATTACCCTAATTACCCGAATTACCCGAATTACCCGAAATTTTATAACGTAATTCGGGTAATTGGGCCGGCCCGAAATTTTTTGGAGTTACCCGACCCCGGCCCGAAAATAATTCGGGTAAAACCCGAATTACCCGAAATTCAACAATTTGCTACCCGAATTAATTCGGGCCGGGCAGGCCCGAATAATGCTCACCCCTAAGCAAGACACAAATTTGTTGGCTAAAGTGAAAAAATAGTTGAAGGTTATGTCAATGAATATTGTAATAAGATTTGTTATAGTTATGGTACTTGTTATTTTCAACCATACTAAGGGGAAATGACATTGAATTATAATGTTAAATATCAAACTTGACTTATGGGAAGTGTAATGATTAGGGCTGAGAATTATTCGGGCCGGCCCGAATTAATTCGGGTAAGAAATTTTCAAATTTCGGGTAATTCGGGTTTTACCTGAATTATTTTCGGGCCGGGGTCGGGTAACTCCAAAAAATTTCGGGCCGGCCCAATTACCCGAATTACTTTATAAAATTTCGGGTAATTCGGGTAATTAGGATAATTCGGGCCGGATAATTCGGTAATTCGGGTAATTCAGGTTGGGTAAGTTCGGGTTCGGGCCGGGTAAGGCAAAAAAAATTTCGGGTAATTCGGGCCAGGCCCGAACAGTGAAAATCCGGCCCGAATTACCCGAATGCTCACCCCTAATAATGATTGTGCCTTCCCGGTTACATTTTATGCAGTTATGACTAGAATTGTTATATTTCCTATATTTTTGCAATTGTCCTTTTTATAACAATTTATCTGTACTTCTAATTTTTTTAGGTTCATTTGACCGCCTCTTTGCAATTTTGGTATACCTAGTATGACTTTTTTAGTTAGAGGATGTATTACCTTTGCATCAGTTGAGGGTTAGAAATTTTCACTTCTAATAAGCAGTAGCACATAGTGATACAATCTTAAGAACTAACCAATCTGGTAGCACAGATCTACAAACATCTCAACCTTTTGTTTTGAATGATGGATTGCAATTATCGTACGTTTTCAAAAGTGTCTGTATAGGTCTAATGCTTAAAAACTACATGTTTATTGTCTACCAATCTATACAATATATCTACAAAATATCTCCTGTACACATTCCTCTTCATCACCATGATCCTAATTACTTCAAGCATGCTAATTACTAGCTTGTTTCTAGTTGATAAGATCTATCTATTAAAAGTTTCACTCATGTTGTTGTCAACTACGAATATTTGGATTCAAAAGATTGGTAACTTCTTTTTTTAAACTCTCTTTAGGATATTTAAATAAAGTTGAAGCACTTTTGAGTTTTATTTTATTAAATCTCTTGAACTACTCGTTAAAATCTTCTATATAAATGGACCACACATAATTCTAAATCTACTTTCTAAGTTTCTTTCCCATCCAATTTCTATGTCAATTATGTTATATATGTCTACCACATATTTAGTGAAGATCAAGATACCTTCCATATACTATATATAAATGTAAGTCCTTTGACATCATCTAGTTTCAAATCAAACGCTAGTAGATTTGTGAACCAACTATATGATTAGTGTTTTCTACCTCCACAACAGCCTATGCTAATTGATTCACATTTCTATTATGATCTCTACTTATTACACTTAATAATTATCTTTGGAACTCTGTCTTAAGAAAGCAACCATCTATTCCAAAAATAGGTCTCAAATGCCTCCATCCTCTTCTCATGGCATCAAAACAAATATATAACCTTTTGAACTATAAAAAAAAGATAATGAAGTATGAATAAGATGTATAACAAAAAGAATAACGAAGTATGAATAATAAGTATGAAAATTTCAATTTTCATTACCAATAGTAAGGAAGTGTCTTGATTCCTTGATAACTGTAACTCCACAGTTGATACAAGATTACTTAAGTTCAATGCACATATCCGTATAGCTTGGCATATTCATTAACATAATTTGTTACCCTCTCTTTTCTTAATATACTTTTTACTCTTCTACATATGCTTAATTTAGCAAAAATATTGAGCTTCTCATTGCACTCTTTAACCATTTTTTAGTAGAGATACTAGCCTTCTCAAGAATTTTGTCCCTAAAATGTTTCATTAGGAACTCAGTATAAATTAATTTTGTTTGTTAGTTGTGAAACAACTATAATCAAGTTTATAAGTCTTTACTTTGAAATATCTTTCATTTATGTCATATCCAACATACAACTCTCAAGGGCATTTGTTAATATAACCAACTCTGATCATATTACTCTCACTCTTTTTTAATCTTACATTGTTTCTTGATTGTAATGTATAACTGTCAACAACATCTTTAAATTCTTTTACAATTTTTAACTTCATAGCCAATCTCTACTATTGTGCCAAACTTGTTAGATTATGCCTAATACTTGAACTTGGTCTTTATAAAGCTTCACCCAACCCCTCTCTACTAAGATATTCATTTCTACCAATAAAATTACCACAACCAATTGAATAAACTTTAAGTGGTTGATGCTCATCCAAAATATCTACATAAAAATCAAGTTGTAGATATTCAACATATTCATCCGCATGTACATTCATATGTTTATTACCATATTCATTGTCATGTTTATCACGATCATGGTTAGCAATATGTTCATCTCCCCTAATTATATGTAATATGTCAAGAGCAGGGATAATGTATCTAAATTATGGGTTACATTTACATCAACAATCCCATAAATTTCATTAGGTTTGCTAGCCTAATATAGCTTGTGTTTGATTCAATAAGTCCCAATTACTCTTTAAAGTTAAAATTAGGTACCCTATAGTATGACTTATCAACTTGATGGGCACACTTAAATCCTTTCTCATTTCACATATTTGCACATAACTAACATTATCAAGGTCAAAGATATCGATATCCCCATTAACATTTTTGAATTCAAGTTTTAATGTGAACTTTGTACCATAAAAAGCTTTGTACCTCTTTACTAAGCCATAGTAACCTATTTTTAGCCTTTCGAGAACATTAAAAGCAGCACAAGTCATTAAATCTTAATGCCTAAATCAATTATTGTTTAAAAATGGTAATTCAAACTACTATGTACATTTCAAAAGGCATGAACAAATGTTAGTGGTGCTATCACAAACATAGAACTCTGTAAAGAACATTGTGGATAAAATATTAAAGTTGTATGCTTATCGATAACTTTGGTTTTGCCATGAATGACTTGTTTATGCACCTTTAAGGAAAAAAAAATACAAGTCAGCTTATAATGCATCTTAATGATATCACATCACACTCTTTCCAAAATTAGATATATTAAGTTAGAGATATATTAATTAATAATGTATTATATTATATTTTTAATATAATTAATTTTATAGAGTGTAATTTAAATCATTTCATTTTAAATTTTTTTTGAAAGGGAGATGAACCTCAAAGAGTTACTTAGGGCACAACTACTTCTACATGCCAACTTCAGGCCATCTCAGAGATCTTTTATTATTCAATCATTGTTAAAAACTGATTAGAGAATTCGTGTAGCCCTATTGAATTGAATCCAAGCCTCAAAAGGACACAAACACAAGTTGCTGAAACTTTTCCACCAAGTAAAAGGGGGCAATATAGGGACAAACAACTATTACATGGTAACTCATGGTAAGTCAAAATTACTTGCATTTCACTTCAACTCAATAACAAACAAGACCTGGTGAGCCGTGTGTTGTTGAATAAATTCATCATCATACCTTCTTACTGTTTTTCCTTCCTCTACTTTTTAATGCATTTAAAGCATTTCTGTGATCGGTAACGAGGAATTGTGGATCAATGAGTTTCGGTCGAGTTTTCATCAGCGTCTTCAGAATCTTCTGAATCTGAACCGTCAACCAGTTTCTCAAGTGAATCCACATCACCAGCCTCAGAAAGAGTATGCAAGCGAAGCTTCTCAGCATCATTACTGTTGAATCACAATTGTTAAGTTGTTTTTTTATTTCAACTAAACTGGAAAATAAAACATTCTATCATTTTGAATTGAGGGATAAGAGGCATACTCTGTGGCCCCAAAGATTTCCTTCACAATTAAGGAGTTATCCCTCGCACAGAACTCTGGCAACTAGTCATGAAACAAAAAGCACAATCAAGGAACTGATATCACGGAAAGTAAAATCATAAGTAAGAGTGTCTAACGTAAAAACTAAGCAAAACACAAACAACATTGATTAGTTAAGTATGTAATAAGCTGAAGATTTGATTCTACGGATCCCATGAACATGATATACTTATTTAGCAAAAAAAAAAAATCTAGAAAGGGAATTTTGAAATTACCATGTTGACCACTATGACTTTCAACATGCAAATCTTCATCTCTTCAACAACCCAGTCATCCTCAGAAAACCCAAAAGATATGACAAAAATATGACAAATGCCCCAAAACAGGTTCAACTCACCAATGATAGTCAATAACATTTTACAATATCTCTAGACATAAAGCACAAGATATCATTAACTGAGTTTCAAGAGTTTGGATGCAAATGACCAGGAAAATTATCTTTATAAGTATCAACATATGCCCATTAGACAGTTCACAATGTAGGTAAACACTACAATAAATGAATATATATCTTGAGGACATTCAAAAGAATATCCTAAGGTGGTTCTAGAAAAGACATTTAGATTGCAAGACCAAAATAAAAAGCAAGCATGCAATTCAGTGAAAAAATTTCATGCTGTCAATCAATCACTTGCCTCTGACAAGTAGAACACCTTCCCGAAAAGTGCCTGTACTGCCAGCTTCCGTTTAAATCCCTTTTCAGTATACCCAGACACTTCCATTACAACAGGGCCTAAAAAGTATAGAAAAGGTACCAAGAATTAAATTAACACAGCATGGTTCTACTAATTTTAAGTTCCCTTCTAAGGCATTTTTCACTTTGTTTATGTTATTTGTCCTTTACCAACTCATTTACAAATCAGCTAATAAGCTGAAAATCTAAAAACAAGCGCACAGTTCATGGCCACAAGTAAAATATTACCAGAATTTTTCAAATCAAGCCACAGTAAAACATTATTGTAGACAAGTCACCTTTTTCCTGCACAATCCTTCTTGAAATTTCATTTAGAATTTCGGCAACCTGAGAATCATCCAACATTGAAGCCTTCCTGAGCAGGATTAAGTTTGAAACAAGTTCTGGATTAAATGGCTTCTCATTCAGGGCATAGCGAATGTACTTGCGTAAAATATCCTCCAGGCTAAAACCTGTCTGGATATGAATTAGCAGTTACCGTTAAAAAAACAAACACTTGAGCTTGCATGTAAGATATGCAATAGGTCAACAACAAAATGCACGTCCGTTGAAGAGATACAGACCAATTGAAATGCATTGACCTATGTATGAGATCAATCAACTACCATATCGTAATTCAGAACACCATGATAGAAACTTTGGTTTTGATGTTTGATTTTCAACTCATTAAACAGAAGTGATACACTAGCTCATTGAAATCCATTCTGGTTCAAAAAAAAAAAACATATTTTGCACTCTGAGTCCTGTGTTATATTAACCAGCGTCCATGCTAAATCAGTCAACAAAACTAACCAGCATAAATGTGCAAACATAAACAATTTTGAATGTTGAAATTAATAGAGCAAGATAAATTGTAAGAAAATTTTAATAAGCAGTAGAAAAAGATGAAGCTTCAGGAGTGAAACTGAGCCACCTTTTGCTGAAGCCCTTTTAAAGCCGCATATTGTAATGCATCTCCTCCTTTATGAAACAACTCATCTATTGATCTGCATAGCATTGCATTTTTACTGACCTGATAATCACACAACAAGTTGACCAAAATTGAAACGACACTCTCAATTATAACCAATTAACTCGAGTAAATTTATGAAACGAACCAGCTTACGGCGCTTGTGTTTAGGTGAGGAGAACTTCTTAACGGTCTTAACAACAGCAATGACGAAAGTGGCGCCAACATAAGCCAAAGGGACAGCGAGAATCCATGGGAAAGAGCTCTGGCCAACTCTGGGACCAGGTATTGCCTGCGTAACAGAACCAGTGAACTCCACCAAGTCCAAAGCTTTCTCCTGAATCCATGGCAAATCTTCCTCCACCTCAATTTCTTCCTCTTCATTCTGTTTTTTATTCTCCTTATTAATGACGGGGTCTTTCTCGCTTCTCTTGGCTGCAGGTAATAGGGTGATTACTCTGCTTCTGAAGTTGTGTTGAAAAGAAACTGGGGAAGAAGGAGAAAAGGGCAGTTTGGGAAATTTGGGGGAGAGGAACAATTGATTGGGGCAACAAGATGATGATGATGACGAAGAAGAAGCAGCCGTTGCTGTGAGAAAAGCCATTTCGGGGTTGAGAACAACGATGAGCTCTCCTTACCTCAGGAAATTACATAATCAGTTCATAGGTTTCTCTAGGGTTTTAATTAAACAAAAGATACGTTACATTTCGTAATTAAAAGATAGATTCAATCTAATTAATATTTATAGATTTCAATATATTTTTATTTTTCAGATATTTTTTCAAAATTTTAAAAAATTGTAATTTTAATTATTAAAATATAAACTAACTTCTTAATTAAAAGACTTTCAAATTTATCAGTTATTTTTAAAAATTGTAATTTTAATTATTAACACATAAACAAACAACTTCTTAAATTAAAAGACGTTAAAAAAAGAGTGCTTTGCTTCATCAATTAGAATACCCTACAATTTCTTAAATTTAATTTTTTTAGAAAAGAAAAAAAAGGTTTGCTCTACCAATTAAATCATTCTTAAAACTAATTTGATAATATTATCCGATAGAGAATAACATTAAATTGGAAAAAATAAGACAAATAAATAAATAAATAAGACAAAACAAACAATTGGAAAAAATATTTAGACAAAGTAAGGAAATATTATGAAGTACTGTAAATAAAATGTTTAGGCTAAATACAAAACAGAAGACTCAAGAAAAATATTTAAAAGACTTATAAGAAAGCGAATAATATCTGTATATGAGATTTTTTATTAGTATTTTAGCTCGCAAAAGTTTTCTATTAAGGGTCAAGTCCTTAGTAAGCTCCAACAGAATTATATCATTTCTAATCACCTTCCCTTAACTTTTCTTAAGTCTTCCTATTTTGTTCTTACAATCCTTATAAGTACAATCTCCTTACATCTTTTCATCGGGGCCTCGTGATATCTCATCTTAATATATTTATACTACCTAAGCCTTGTCTCTCTTAATTTTTTTCAATATTAGCTACACTTAATTTGTATCTTATCACTATAATCTTGATCTTTTCTCTTCTAGTAAGATTACACATCTGTCAAGGTATCTACGTCTTTATCATCATTAACTTATGACTATGCACATGTTTGATAGACCAACACTTTTCTCCATAGAACATGATCAGCCTAATTGTTAAATGATAGAGTTTACCTTTTAGCTTGAGTGGTATCATTTTGTCGCATAAAACTCATGATGCATCCCTTCGTTTAAGTCACCCTGATTTGATACGTGAACAATGTCTTTATTGATCTTGTCATTGCTTTAGACGATAGATTATAGGAACTTAAAACACTTTTTTTGTGGTATAATGTTTTAATCAATATTTACCTCCACATCGAATGTCATCTGATGGCTTAAAAAGTTATACTTTAAATACTCATTCTTAATTTTGCTCAATTTAAAGTCTTTTGACTCTAATTTATCCTTCTAAAGTTCTAGCTTGACATGATATTCTCTTTTGTCTCGTCCAATAAAACAATGTTATCACCAAACAACATACATCAAATAAGATCTCTTTGAATATTTTTGTTGAGTTCATCCATTACTGTTGCATATAAAAAGGGGCTCAACGTAGAGCCTCAGTATAGCTTGATATTGATAGAGAAATGATTTGTATCTCTTCTTGTCATCATTTCTCTACTCTTAATACCTTCGTACATATAATTCTTATATATGTCATAGAAACTTCCTTAACTTCTAACCCTACGTAACATATTATAAGCTTTCTTTAAGGGGTTCAGATCCTTTGTCTAATATTACTCTGTCTTATTCTGTCTCATTGAATTTTATCCATTTATTTTGCGGGGCTCACGCAGGTTCCATGCGGGATCTACATAAATAAATGACTGAGATTTATTGAACACAATAAAACACCGTAATATTAGACAGAGGACTCTTTTAAGTCAACAAAGCCATGTACAGGTTTCATTTTCTTTTTTAAAAAAATATTCTATTAAATTTTATAATTAAACGTCATATTTCTCGTTATTGCGAGCGAGGGAAATCATAACGAAAAGAAGAAAAAGCGCGATGGGAGAGAACTGAGAACAAATCAAGAGTTAGTTACGTTCTGAAACTAAAGAAAATGGCGATGGAGAAAAAGGGAATATTACAGAATTTGATGAAATTGAGAACTTCAAATGAGAACTCTTTCAAATCATTGTTGTTTCAGAGGATGAAGAGATCATTGTCACCATCGTCATCATCTCATGAAGATCCTTCTTCTTTTTCTTCTCCTTCGTATTCTCCCCCCTTTGATTCACCTACGCACATCCCTCAGCTCTCTCCTCTTGCCAATTCTGTCGTCGACCGCTGCTCCAAGTAATCGGTTTCTTTCACATTTTTCTATTCTGGTGATGATTGATTCATCCTGTTCTAATATCGTACATTGCCTGCTCGTAATGTAACACAATGTCAACTACGATCGTTTTTCTTTAATTTTCTTTCTGACGAAGTTAGTTGCTTGTTTATGTGGGAATTGATGGGAAAAAAAAATCCTTAGGATCCTTCAACTTCCTGCTCAAGAGTTGCAACATCGATTTGACATCGAGTTACCAGAAAGTGTAAAGCAGCTGTTCACTTACGCGAGGAATTTTGTGGAGTTTTGTTCTTATCAAGCACTTCAGGTTTCCACTAACCTCCCTGATTACTTGGCCGATCCTGAATTTCGTCGCTTGACTTACGACATGATGCTTGCTTGGGAGGCTCCTAGTGCTGAGATTGAAACCCAACGCCACGTAATTTATCTATTCCGCGATTATTTTATTATTGGTTGTTGGTTATTTTATCTCTGTTTAATCTTAGTAAAACATCCTGTTTACTTTAGGAAACTAACACTAGCATTAATGAGGAACAAGATGGTGAAAATAACGACGAGGATGGCTGGTCACTGTTTTATTCAAGCTCCACTAAGATGGCCCTTCAGGTTGTTTCGTTACATTCTTTTGTAAAATTTTCAAGAAATACACGGACTTTAGCCATTTTCTTTTGATTAGAATAAGTGAAGCCTTGAACTTTTGCATTAACTATACTTGAGAATTATCAGGTTGATGACACAAAAACTGTCGGTCGAGAGGCTTTCGCACGAATTGCTCCTGTTTGTCCTGCTATTGCAGATGTAATAACTGTCCACAATCTTTTTGATGCACTTGCCAGTTCTTCAGGGCACCGACTCCATTTTCTCATTTATGACAAATACCTTCGCAGTCTTGACAAGTATGTCAAGTTTTTAATTGTTTGACAAGTATAACAAGTTTTTAATTCTTTTGTGCTTTATTTTTAGTTCCCAGCCATAACTAGCACCATCAACACCTTTACTACTTCCCTCTGCTCCTTTGTATTATTGGCTTATTCATTATCTTATCTTCTTTAGCTTCATTTTACTTCTAATTTGATTCTTTCTGTTCGCAGGATTTATAAAACAAGAAAAAGCATGTCTGGGCCATTTATTTCTAATATTCAACTCCAGGAAGGAGAGATCATCATTGATGTTGATGGTGCAATTCCGACTCAACCAGTTCTGCAGCATATCGGAATGCTAGTATGGCCTGGTGAGTCACTCAGTCACATATTAGAATGGGTTTTCTTTTATTATGGAACTATATATAGATAGAATCTAGTACACTATCAAAAGTTACTTTTTGTTGCTTAGCTTGTTGAATCTATAGGTTCCCAATTAGTGTATTTTATGATGTCTCGTGCATATATTTATTTGTTTTCATTTTGAATCAATTTATCACTTTCTCTTGAACTTTAGCATGCATTGCTAACATATTTATTGCTCCAGGTAAAGCTCATGAATTGGTCTATGCTGCAATGATATTGAGTTTGGTTGTGTTTAATTTCTTCTTTGGTCATGTTTATATGCAGTACTAACATCTGAATTTATTGGTTTTACTATTGGTGGTAATTTGAACTAGTTCAATGTTGAAAATCATAACGGATTAGGCGATTATCTGAGACATTCCTAAATTGTGTCACATTTAATTACCTGTCTCTTCTAAGTACATACAGTTAACATTTTAGACCATGTAACGCATTATTGATTTTTTTGGGTCCTTAATTCTTTTAAAATAGTGCAAGATTTTTAGCAAATAATCACTTCAATTCTTATTTGTTCTTTTATTATCATGCGCAAATGCTTGTTTGTGTAGGTAGATTGACATTGACAAATTATGCTCTTTACTTTGAATCGTTGGGAGTTGGTTCATATGATAAAGCTGTAAGGTATGATCTATCAAAAGATATGAAGCAAGTTGTGAAGCCTGAATTGACTGGACCATTGGGTGCTCGTCTCTTCGATAAAGCTCTGATGTATAAATCAGCATCTGTGTACGTTGTCTGTCAATTTGGTGTATAAACTATGAAAATGTTTTACTACTTGATACGTGTAGATGACAATGGCGTTTGTTTATTTACCGTGATTTAACTTTCTCTCTCTATCTCTCTCTCTTCGCACTTCCTACATTGTACAGAGTGGAGCCAGTGTACTTTGAGTTTCCTGAATTCAAAAGCAATTCTCGTCGAGACTATTGGCTAGACATATGTCTTGAGATCCTACATGCACACAAGTTCACAAGAAAAAACAACTTCAGTCAAATTCAAGAATCGGAGATACTTGCAAGGGCTATTCTAGCCATCCACCGATACCACGCAATTAGAGAAGCTTTCCATTTCTTCTCATCCCAGTACAAAACTTTACTTGCATTTACCCTTGCAGAAAGTCATCCAAGGGGAGATGTGATTTCAGAAACTCTATCGAGCCGTTTGGCCCTTCTAAAGACAATTATTGGTCCACAATGTCCTGAGGGGCCCGTACATGTAAAACGGCAGCTAATGTATTCACCAATTGCATTTCTGGCACTTCGTCAACTTGGATTTAGTCTACAAAAAGATGTGAATATTGTAATTGTAGAGGTGGTGGGGGATCTTTGTGCTGGTGAGACAAGTCCCCTGGAAATGGCTGTGAAACAGTCGATTTCAGATTCTAGAAGAGCTCAAGCTGCACAAGCAACTGTGAACCAAGTGAAGGTTGAAGGGATTGATAAAAATTTTGTAGTGATGAAGGTAAACTACAATTTCTCTTCAATTTGAGCTTCATAAGACATTAGATATTATAGTTTTTAAATATCACTATAAGTTAGTAGACCTAGATATGGAACAACATTCTTTTATTTTCCTTTTTTTAATATTAGTGTCTGTTTTACATGCCTAAACTGTCGGAGGTCATTAGTTTTAATACTCTATCTGACTAATAATTATTGAAGTGATATAGAGTAAAATAAGCGCTAGAATTCATGACAATGATTGATATAGGTCATGAACAACAATAACAAGTCAAGATGTGAATTAAATGTCAAAATTCAAAATTAGCAATTTTGCTCTTTATTTTTTTTCTTTCCCTTTTCAATACTAGGCAAATGTGGTTCTCTATGAAAAATCATTATGCATAACGCTCTCAGCTGTGAAATCTTAATTTCTCATTTCAAGTTTCTTTCTCTTGGTCTTTATTGCAGGAACTACTGCTTCCAGTTATTGAATTAGCTAGACGACTTGAGGTTTTGGCTTCCTGGAAAGATCCTCTCAAGTCAACAATATTCTTGGTAGTGAGTTGCTATGCTATTTTAAGGTGATCTTCTTTTAGCAAGTTTTTCAAAGTGGTAGAAAGATTGTTTTAGCTCTAAATTTTCATATTTTTACTTTTGAATATTAGTAATGTTGACATTTATGAATTTAGTTCTTTCTCATTGCTAATCCATCATAGGCACACTTCAAGGGATATCTATGGGCTCATTCAACCATCCGATATGTTCATTGTTTTATAATTATGAATTTGATCAACGATATATTTCTTTTAATATTTTTCACACTGTAAAATGTTTTTCTATAGAAAAACTTGTCTAGGGAGTGTATGTTTTGTTTGCATATTGTTTTGGCTTGTATGACAAAGTATAATGCAGAACTGATGCTTCAGTTGCTTGCAAAATAGTAAGATATTTAGAATATTTAGTTCTGTATCTTTATTCTATATAAGATAATATATTGAAACCACCAAATCTTTAGAAATGATAATTTCTCTAAGAAATACTTCAGATGTATGATAGAGTCTTGAAGTCTGGTTTGACTATTAATCCATTTTTTACAAGGGACGTCTTATGTTATAAAGTTGTTATGATCTCCCATAGACATCTTAACACTCAAGTTACTGCTAAATATTTTAACTATTAGTTGACGACAATTTGTAGGGGTTGGACCAGATTCTTTTTGCCTTGTATATTGATGTGGTGTGCAATTATGATGCTCTTTCGTAGACATCTTTCCAAAGGAAAGCCCTTAGAACCCTTTAAAGTTAGAACATGTTTACATAAGAATGCCGTGGAGCAGTTGTTTACATTACAAGAAGCCATCACTCGAGCTGAAGCATTCATTCAGGCTGGAAATATTATTCTACTGAAGATAAGAGCTCTTTTATTTGCTGTACTTCCACAGGTATGCAAAGAAACTATTTGTCTTGCAAACATATCTTTATAAAAAGAACATGTGCTGACGTTTGGTATATTAATGATGCATCTGATATCCTTCCAAACTAAAATGAGAACAGGGTAGTACCATTTGGTTTGTGAATCATATTCTATAGTAAATAAGTTGTTGCTCGTTGGTTTTGATAATTTCAGTAATACATAATGTTTGAAAGTATAAAATTTTGTGGACTTGACTCACCATATCGTTTCTCCTCTTTTTTTGTAGAAATTTTGACTTACCTCTTTATTTTGGCTTCTGTCTCAGGCTACAGAAAGGGTTGCTCTGTTGCTGGTACTCATAGCAGCTGTATTTGCATTTGTACCGTTGAAGCACTTAATGTTGCTTGGGTTTCTAGAGGCTTTTACAAGGGATATGCCTTACAGGAAAGAAAGTAGTGATAGATTGATAAGACGATTAAGGGAATGGTGGGTTAAGATACCAGCAGCTCCTGTTCAACTTGTTAAGCTTGATAACAAGAAAAAAAAGAAGTAATTCGTTAATGCTAGGGTATAAAGAGCTTATATTGATCTACTCGACTTTCTTTGTTTCTAGTTAGCTTAAAGTTGCCAAATTCTCCAGTCAATTCGCACAAGCTTCGTCAGGCTTTTAAGTTTGGAACTAAGAAGTCGTGTTTGAACTAAAGGTTATCATGCCTGTAACTCACAATTACCCTATGATAAGCCAAGAACCTCGCTTGATTCAAATAGGAATTTTGTGAAACAACTTGGGAAGATATAAGAATTTAGGGACAGCAAATAAGCATCACAGAGATAGAAAAAAGCTCCATGCTTAGAATCGCAATACGAAGGGTTCAGAATTGGTTTTCCAATGCTGAATTTTCAATACGAGAGTGTGGAGTTAAATAGATGAAATCAGACACCAAATTCTTATTAAATAAAAAATTATTTTATAAAAATAATATTTTTTGCTATTTATATTACGATAGCTATTAATAATTGTTGAATATGACTACCAACTTTTTTTAAAAATAGATTGCACATAACAATGTTCGTAAATTATGGAAGATACGACTTAAATGGTTTTAAGTTTTAACATGTTAAGGGGAAACATGTAACATCTGAGAAGATGTGAGAAAATTGTACTTAGAGATCGTAAGAGAAAAATTGTTGTTATTATTATTATTATTATTATTATTGAATTTCTTTATTCTTATATTAGTTTAAGAATATTTTTATGCAGATTATTATTATTATTATTATTATTATTATTATTATGTCTTCAAATAGTTCCTAAATTTTTTTTTCTTTTTTTTCATTTCTCTCTTTTTGTGGGTTTATTGGAAATAGTTTAATTTCTTGTTAGGGGTAAGGTTGCATACTTTTGGATTTCAATAGACCCTGCATTTTAGCAAGATTTCTACTATAATATTGTTGTTGTTTATCTTTAAATAGTGGATGGGATAAAAGGCAATTTCAATCCAAAGATTACCATGAAAATTTAATTGGTCAAAAGTGTATCATAGACCCTTTTTTTAATTAAAATACAAGTTAGCCCTTAGTTTTTCAAAGTATTTAATTTGAATTTTAAAGTTTTTAAAATGTTCAAAATAAGTTCGATAGAAAGTGTAATTTAACACCTTGATTGAATCACTCAAAACCTCAAAGAGTTGTACTTTAACACTCTAAAATATTAAGGTCCAACACTTTAAATTAAACCCTAATATTTGTAAAGACATTCAAAGAAATCCTTAAGTGAATGAAAAATTTGACAAGATTAATCGTCTTTTAATTAAATATCACATTAATATTGACATTATATTATTTATTATTTTTTAAAATCAAATAATAAGCCCCACTACCATATGTTCAAGTGGAGCTTACTATCAATTTTTTTAAAAAAATTTTGATTATAATAAAAGTTATTTATAAAAACCCCCACTCTCTTCATGTCATTTCTCTGCCACCCAACTTTATTATATATACATCAAGGTCCAAGGTCTCTCTTCCTTTCCTTGTATTATTAATCATTTGTTTTCCTAGTACTAATCATGGATTTCCTCCTTTTGGAGTAGCTTATGGTCAATTTTTTAGTAACCAATGTTCCATATTTGTTCTGAATGTCTTAGCTCACACACCTCACACTACATAACTTGGAACTGAGGACTCATAGTTAATCCATCAATTTTTTTGTTCAAAGCCTCAACTCGAGTTACCAACTATGTTACTACATCCACTTCATATACCCTTGTCGGCTTGTTAAGTCTTGCTCGAGAAGAGCACCATTGATAGTTGTTCATCATCATGTCTTTAATCAGGTCATGGGTAGCTTTTGGTGTCTTATTATTCAAAGTACCCCCAACTGCTGTATTATTTGCCTTATAATTTAATTTAGCCCATTATAGAAGGTCTAAATTTGCGTCAAAAGTGGTAGACCATAATGTGGTCATTTCCTCAACATCTCCTTAAACCTCTCTTTTATTTCATATAGTGCCTCTGAATCAACCTGGGAGTCGGAGGAGATATCATTTCTCAACTTGGTAGTCTGTGCTGGCGGGAAGTACTTTAACAAAAACTTCTCTTATACTTGATCTTATGTAGTAAATGATGATCTAGGCAGAGAATTCAACCATTGATTCGCCTAAGCCTTGTCCCTCAATGAAAACTGGAATAATCACAATTTTATCATGTCATCATTAACTCTATTGATTTTGAAAGTATCACAAATCTCCAAAAAGTTTAAGATATGTGCATTAGGATCCTCATCTTGTAACCATCAAATTAAATGAACTGTTGCACTATCTGAATGATACTAGGCTTAATTTCAAAATTGTTGGTGTTCATAGTCAGTTTGACAATGCTGGACTCCCCTCCTGCTAAGTTCAGTCTAGCATAATCAAACATCGTTCTTTGTTAGTCTGTCATGGTTCCTGATTCCTCAATATCAATATGAACTCCCAAGTCCTATATTTTTTTGATATAACTCGAACTTTTTAAGTTGTGCTCTGCGGAGATTTCTACAAATTGTTCTCTCAATTTTTGGATCTTCGTTTACTAAGCTTGTTGGATTACTTCGGGTTATAAATTGACCAAAGAGTCAAGATCTACGAGAAAACAAGAAAATTAAAAAGCCAATAAAATAAAATAAAAATAAAAATAAAATAAGATAAAGTAAAAATGGCTAAATTAATAAGAGCTAGGCTTTTCTAATATTACTATCCTCAGCAATGGCACTAAAAACTTGATTGATGATTTTTATGCTTATAAAGATTTATCAATTTTAACAACAAGTGCACGGTGTAGTTGTAACTAACACTGGTTAGCATAGATTGATCCCATGAAGACTGTAAGTACTAGTACTAACCTTTTTCCCATTAATTAACTGTGGAATCAAATTATGAATTTAATTAAAAATTAAACTAATCAAATTAAACTAAGATTGACACAGTAAAGAACTCAAACAAAGGAAAATACTAAGAAAGGTCACAATCAAATAAATAGTACCTAGTGATGAATCACCCCTAAGAATTCTTAAATACTAACCCTTTATCATAAAATTAAATTGTTGATCATTAAACCGTGGAAATTCCAATCATATGTTAATATCTTTCTCAAGAATATTAACAATTAACTCTCAGTTAATTAACTGAAATCTCTTTCTAGTTAAAATCTTTATGCTTGCATTATTGATTTGTGAATTTCATTATTATTTTTAACCATAATCTAGAGGATTTATGTCGACATATCTCTAAGATTGCATGCAACTCCTTTCAATTATGGTAGATCAATTCACACAAGAGGATTTCTTAATCTCAATCATATGGAACCAAATAATGGACTAGTATTCCAAATATATTAGTTCAGAAATGTAACACATAATTAAATCATAATAAATTAATAAATAAAATTGCATTGAATAAAAGATTAAATCATATTGTCATCACAACTTAGGGTTCATCACACCTAGGCACTAAAAAATTTAATTCCTACACATAGAAAATGAAACCAATGACAAATATCCAGAAGAACAAATCATATTGTCATCACAACTTAGGTGATAATGACCTACAAACACACTTGAAGTAAATTAGGTACCAAAAAACTATAAAACTATTAAATAACAAGCAAAACACATTAAATATGGATATATAAACATGGTCAAACAATCATTTATCAAATATCCTCATACTTAAACTTTTGCTTGTCCTCAAGAAAATAATAATCTAAATCATCAATCTTATAAACATCCATCCCTTATTAACCTCATCATGTCCATCCACACTCTAAATCATCATATCATATCAATCAAATTAGCATACAATTAGATTCAAGTTATCATATAACTAACCTTCACAAGTCAATATCAATAATAATAACATCTACAATCCTTTTGAGATCAAAAGCATAAATTTTCACACCCTTACCAAATATTCAATTAAGGCACTCAAAATGTTTAGGGTAAAAAGTATAAGAACTCTCAAATCAATACATAGAAAATTCTTAACCATAAGCTTGCAATAAAATCATATCTCCACCACTTTTGAATAAACTAGAAACAAAAATCAAAAGGTTTGTTACAAGGTTTTAATGGGGTTTAGGTAAGGTATGATAAGGATAATAAAAAGGGTGATAAAATTAAAGGAAATTTATAAAAAAAATAAAATTACAAAAAAACTTAATTCTTCACAATGTAGGTCTTTCTCACCATAAGTCCATTGGTACCATAACTTTAACACTTTTTTTTTCACTTATTATGCTCGTAACACATTTTTTCCCTAACATTCATTATGTACCAACAATTAAAGATATATTGGATCTTTTCAAATTTCAAGTTTCAAGTTTCAAGCAATTAAGTAAATGTAAATAACCTTCAAGGTTCAAAATAATAAAAAAAGGCTTCACGAAATATAAGGTAAAGGCTAATAATGTGGCTATAATCAATGAAAAGGCTAAGTCTCAAGATTAGTTACTTCTAAGGGGTAAAATATGGTGGGGTAATTATCAAGACAATAGGCCAAACAAAGGTTCAATCTAAATGCATTTATCATTTTGATGCTTCTAATTTAACAAATGTGATCTCAATATGAATAATAAAAGCAAGTTCTAGAATTATCCAACTATGCATGATAACATACATAAAAGAATAAAGAGTTTAAAATAATCATGTATTTGCTCTTAGACATAAAAGGTCACAAAAAGTTCTTATGTGTGTAAATAATATACAATTTTCATTCAAATTAACTATCTTAATGATTACTAAAAATATAAGTTATAAAACCAAGTTCATTCTAACTTTTATCCTTTTGCATACTAATTCAGTTTAATAATCAATAATGATCTAAAGTATTTTGGGACAGATTGTAACTAATTCAGGATATTAGACAATAAGATTTAATAAAAAAGATTATAATAAACTTAAGAAATCTCTTCCCAACACTTAAATTGTACATAGTCTCCAATGTACACAATAAGTAAAATATCAATAAAACACAACAAGAAAGAAAGAGTCGAAATTGTACTACCCTGAATAATAAGAATTACAAAGTTCTGAATTTAATGAAGGGACCAATCGATATTAGATACAATCATCCTTGAAAATTATAAACAAAAAAGGGATAAAAGAAAATAAAAATAACGAAATTAACTAAAGGATATGGAAATATAAATAACATGAAATAAAGTCTTATGCTAACATAAAAATGGGAACAACATTAAATAAAGACGAAACCTATCTTAATTGTTAGGTTGCCTCCCAATTAGTGGTTTTTTAACGTCATTAGCTCGACATATCTTTCATGCTCAAGGTGACTTGGTTAAATTAATATTCTCTATACTATTATCAAGTTCACCTCTAAGATATAACTTCAAACAATGGCCATTAACTTTAAAATTACCTTTATGCAGAAGACTTACCTTGATTACACCATATGAAAAATACTTTTTTTCCACAATAAAGGTTCCAGACCATCTTGATTTAAGCTTACTAGGGAACATTCTTAGGCAAGAATTGTATAAAAAACTTGATCTCTCTCCTTAAATTGTCGTGAATGTTTGATCATCCGGTCATGATAATTCTTGGCTCTCTCCTTATAAATTTTGGAATTTTTATAAGCCATCAATCGTCATTCTTCCAATCCACTAATTTGGAAATTTCTCTCTCACCTGCACGTTGAAGATCAAAATTCATGAGTTTAAAGCCTAATCTACCTTATATTCTAATTCAACAGGTAGATGACATGTTTTTCCATAGACCAGCCTATAGGGTGTAGTGCCAATTGGTATTTTATATGTCGTTCTATAAGCCATAAAGCATCATCTAACTTGGTTTACCAGTCTTTTCTCTGGTGCTTTACAATCTTCTTCAAAATTCATTTAATCCTTATTAGCTACCTCAACCTGGTCATTAGTTTGAGGGTGATATGGGGTGACAATCTTATGAGTGATCCCATACTTTTTTAAGTACCTTCTCGAATTGCATATTACAAAATTGCGTACCCCTATCACTAATAATTACTCTAGGTGTGCCAAAATAAAAATAATAATTTTTCAGGAATCTTACAATAACCTTAGCATCTTTTGTGAGTAAAACTTGTGCTTTCACCCATTTAAAAACATAGTCAATAATAACTAGGATATATCTATTGCCAAACGATCAATCCCCAGATATCAAACACTTTATAAACAAGAATGAAAATTTGAGGCATCTCATACCAATGAGAAATATTACTTGATCGTTGACATCTATCATACAAAGTTAGTACCTTTGGGGATCCTTAAAATTTGACGACTAATAAAAACTTGACTCAAAGATCTTCTGAGGAGTCTTATTCACACTATAGTGCCCTCTGACAGGTCTAGTATGACAATGTTGTAGGATCTTCCACCCCTCACAGTGAGGCACACATCTTCTCATTATTTGGTTTGCATAAATATGAAACCAATACGGATCTTCCCAAAAATAGCCCCTCAAATTTGTAAAGAATTTCTTCTTTTTGATAAGAATGACCTTCCAGTATGATCTTAACTACTAGATAATTTGCAATATCTATGAACCAAACGGTTTTGACCTCACTTACCTCCTCCAAATTATAAAGGTGCTCTTCTGGGAATGAATCTTTAATGCCTTCTTCATTCAGCTCCTCCAAATTTGGGTTTTCAGGATAAGATATATGGTTTGTTGCCAATTTTTCTACTCCTTTATTGTCCTTAATCTTTAAATCAAATTCTTGCAAGAATGAAATCCATCTAATTAATCTAGGCTTAATATTTGGTTTACTTAACACGTATCTCGATGTAGAATGGTCAGTGTAAGCAACAACTTTAGACAAAACTAGATAAGATCTAAATTTAAGTCTTGTTAACATAGTAAATTGATTGAAAGTGTTTGTTCTTTCATTGTCCAAGTACTAAATCTACTGCAAAATCACTTGCATCACACGTTAGCTCAAACGATAAATTTCAATCCAGTTCAATTATAATTAGGACATTAGTCAACTTTTCCTCGAGAATGTTAAAAGCATCTAAACATTCTTGAGTAAATGTAAAAGACATATCTTTCTTTAATAACTTGGTTAAAAGCATAACAATTTTTAAAAAAATCCTTGATAAATCTTCTATAAAAGCCCACATGTCCTAAAAAACTTCCTATAGCCTTAACCTAGGAAGTTGATTGTAATTTCTCTATAACTTCAAATTTTGCTTTATTTACCTCAATACCCTTCTGAGAAATTTTATGGCCTAAAAATATGTCCTCTTGTACCATAAAATGACATTTTCCCACTTAAGCACCAGATTTGTTTTCTCACATCTCTCTAACACTTTTTCTAAATTATGGAGACATAAATCAAAAGAATCACCGAAAACAAAAAAGCATCCATAAATACCTCAATTATATCCTCAACTAGATCATCAAAGATAACCATCATACACCTCTGAAACATATCAGGTGCCTTGAATAAACCAAAAGGCATCCGCTTATAATTGAACATATCATAGGGACACGTGAATGTTGTTTTATCTTGATCCTCCGAGGTAATTGGAATTTAAAGGTAGCCCCAAAGTCCATCCAAGAAGTAATAGTACATGTACCCAGCCAACTGTTCTAACATTTAATATATGAAAGACAAAGGGAAGTGGTTCCTTGTCACATCATTTAACTTCCTGTAATCAATGTATACTCTCAACCTAGTGACAGTTCTTGTAATCAACTCTTTGGATGCCACCATCATTCCTCCCTTCTTTGCCATAACCTGCATAGGACTCACCCAAAAACTATTAGAAATAGGGTAAATCACACCAGCATCTAGGAGTTTAATTAACTCTACCTTTACCACTTCTTTCATGTTAAGATTCAACCTTTTTTGAGATTGTACCATTGGTTTGAACTCCTTCTCCATTAGAAAATTATGCATCCAAAAGGAAGGGTTGATTCCTCTAATATTAGAGATCTTTTAAGTAATAACCCTCTTATGCTCCTTAAGCATATTTAATAGTTTTTTTTTTGATCCACTTCTAGAGATGACATAATAATTATGGGCAATTTTGACTCCTCCTTAAGAAATGCATATTCCAAATGATTGGAAAGTTTCTTGAGCTCCAACTCTAGTGGTTCTTCAATGGAGGTTTCAACCTTGTCTTTGTTTTTTTGTTTATCCCTTAGAACTCTTTTTTTCTCATAAGAAGCTTATTGGCCTTAATGTCATCCTCACCTTGAATAATAGATAACTCTTACACATCTTTGGACAAAATTTCCTATATAACATCTGAAGTTACAGAATCATTAATATCAATAAAACAATAATCATATCATATTCAAGGGAATGTATCATAACATCAAATATTTTAAAAGTGACCTCTTCTTCTCCCACCATAAGAGCTAGTTTTCCATCATTAACATTGATAATAGCTCTAGCTGCCTAGAATCAAAGGCACTTCTATATCGTCATCCTTATCAAGTATTACAAAATCCACTAGGAAGATGAAGCTATCAATTTTAACGAGTAAATCTTGAAAGAACTAGGATATTTAATAGATATATTAGTCAATTGAATCTCATCTTAATAGGTTTGGGTTCCCTTAAGCCTAATTTTTTAAATAATTTATAGGGCATCAAACTAATGTTAGCCCCTAAATTAGTTAAAGCCTTTTCTATTAAAAAATTATCAATAAAACAAGGGATAGTAAAACTCTTTAGATCTTTAAGCTTCTCAGCCAATTTGTTTTGTAGGACCACTAAACATTCCTCACTTAGTCTAACAGTAGCTAGCTTGTCCAACTTCCTCTTTTTAGATAGTAACTCCTTTAAGAAATTTGCATACTTGGGCATCTGTGAAAGAACTTCAACAAAAGGTAAGTTAATACGAAGTTGCTTAAATATTTTGAGGAATTTACCAAATTGCTCATGTAAGCAATTCTATAAAAACTAGAATAATTGCAGTCTTATCATATCATCATTGGCCCTATTGATCTTAAAGTATCACAAATCTCCAGAAAGTTTAAGATATATGCATTAGGATCCTCATCTTGTAATCCATGAAATTGAACAGATTGTTGCATCATCTAAGTTATACTAGGCTTAATTGCAAAATTTTTGGTGTTTATAGATGGTCTGACCATGCTGGACTTTGCTCATGCTAAGTTTAGTCTGGCGTAATCAAGCATCGTTCTTTGTTAGTCCGCCATGGTTCCTAATTCCTCAATATCAATATGACCTCCCAAGTCTTATATTTGTCGAGCTAACTTGAACTCTTTAAGTTATGTTCTGCAAAGATTTCTACGAGCTGTTCTCTCAATTTTTGGATCTTCGTCTACTAAGCTTGCTGGATTACTTTGAGTCATAAATTGACCAAAGAGTTAAGATTTATGAGAATAAGAAAATTAAAAAGTCAATAAAATAAAATAAGATAAAGTAAAAATGGCAAGATTAATAAGATCTAGGCTTTCCTAATGTTACTATTCTCAACAAAAGCACCAAAAACTTGATTGATGATTTTTGTGCTT
>JANKOD010000191.1:5975763-5987227 GCA_026284645.1 Erythroxylum acuminatum
TCAGAGTGAGTTCTTCAAGGGAGGCGTGAATGCCTTCATGGTTACTTCAAGAAATTGATTTGCATCAGTAAGTAAGTACTTGCAACGTAAATTGATTTCTGATTTCTTTTGGATTGGGTCTCAAACTTATGATTTGGGGTTTGATCTGACATGTTCTTAGAATAGAAAGATTGGAGTTTTGATTCAATAGGATTAGGGGGTTTCAAGAACCTTGTTTTCTTGGGGTTTCCGTATCAGAGGGTTATTAATATCTTCAAGGATAAGCCAAAATTTAAAGATTAAAGCTAGTAAGTTAGTAATATTATTCCATAGGTTTTTCCTTTTTGAAGTAAGATTAAAAGCATAGATAAAGGTAATGTCTGCTTTAGAATTAGACTTGATTAACGTTATATGAAGAGGTATATATTTATATGATATTTGACTAGAATATGTCTTGAATGGTTTTTTGATCAAAAGCTACCAACACTCTACTATTGAAGTGTGTTTGGTGGTTGGTGATTGAGTGCAAATCCTTGTTCAAAAGGCAAAGGTGCTACTTGTAATGACTGGATTTTTTTTGTGTCTAGAAGACTAATAAAAAAAAATTCTTAATGATAAGGTAGTTATAAAAAACTTATTGTTTATTTGAATAGATTAATCCATTTATATTCCAAGTAACTATAGACATTAAAAGGGATTGTAATAAGTGACATGCTCTTTCTTCTTAGGCTTCCTGATTTCTTTTTAGTAATAGTAACAATACCTTCATCTTGGACTTTTTGAACTACTGCTAGTGCAATAGTTAAGGGTGTATCCTTGTTGGTCTCTTTAGGTTTATGATTATGAATTTGGTTGGGAGAGATGGGAACTTAATGATGGGGACCTTCTAGTTAAGTGAATCCAATGGTAGTGGTAGTGGTGGCTATAGCTTTAGAGGATTCAATGGTGGTATTGGTGGATTCTTTTTGTGGATTAGTTGATTCCTCGGCTAATTCAATTAAATGATAACACCTATAACTTCTATTTACCCTTGTGTAACAAATATTCTACCTATTAGTTCCCAAACATTTTGTGGCAAGGTTTAAGTGGTCTACATTAGTAGATGAGTTATATTCTGATCTTCATAAGGCCCATCTTTTCATTCAATCTCATGACCTTTGAAGTTTCAAGTAGTTATTCATCTATATTTACTTTAATGCAAACTCTAACATATCTAATCGTTTTAAGTGCAATAGTATTTTTTTGTCTAAGCATATTGATCTTCCTATAGAGGTTGTCAAATAAATCAATCCCGAGTTTGCTTTATTTCATGCTTCTCAAGGACCATACCTAGCCTCCATCTCTGAAGGAGAAGTGGCTTCCCATTGAAGTTCCATGGTCCAATCCCCAAAATTTTTATCATATTTGCTTCACCATTAAACCTAAACAAGAAGAAGTCCTCTTCATTGATTAAGGTAGTCTCTCTAGACCTATCTTACCTTATTTTGCTTTTGTCTATGCCTGAATTTTGAAAAAATGAGTCTCTTATCTACTAGCTGGCCAATAAAAGTGTTGAGCACATGCTATGGCCTAATATGAGTACATAAATAAGAGGAGACACCATAAAGTGTTCCATTCCCTCTACTAGGAGGCATCATATACTGCCTGACTCCTTTCTTCATCTATAAACTCCTCATCTCCTGATTATCCTTATTCATCTCCCACACGTCTTTTTCAATAATTTTCTTCTACTAAAAAATTGTGGGCTTGCAGTGCCTGGAATTTGCAAGAAACAAAATTAACTAGTCAAGACCAATTCATATCGTCCCATTCACTCACTCGAGGCCTAGTTAAGCCTGCTTGCTTATGCTTCATTATAGTCATATTCCCTCACGAGGCATATGCCCCACGCACTTTCCATTTTTTAAGGATAAGGTGTTAACATATTTTAGTTTATACTTTGGGATTATATAATCCCAAAGTACTATTTAAGATGAGCTTTGTTTTAGTTAACTTTTTAAAGCAAATGCACTGACAATTATGAATTATTTACAACGGGGTGACCCTTTTTTAATCCTAGAAAACAACTTTAGCACCTTATTATTTTATTGCATGTTCATTCCTTTAGTCATGAACTTACGAGGGTACATTTAGTATTGGACCAAAACGTGTTTCCTACCTTAATAGACTTTTTTTTTGGTCTTAGATCAAGGTATTCACCAGCGAATTCAGTGACTAATCTTCTTGTTAATTTGTAGGCACCTCACAGTATGAGACAGCTAACCCAAAGATTTAAAGTTACTCGCATTCGAAGTATTATGTAGCTAAACTTAAACACCGACTGTTTTAAGAAAAGATTACATGAGTTCGTTTATTGCATAGACATATACAAGAATTGCTTATACTACGAACATGAAAGTTAAAAAGTGTATAATAGGTTATCAAAGTCAGTGGATTAGGTTAACTAAACACTTAAAAACGTTGAAATCGAATCCTCAAAGACATTTATTTTCAAGCTTGTCATTTTCCTGCTTTTTGACATTTATCCAATACAAAGCTTTAGGGTAACGAGTCTTATCATACACAGTTGTCGACTCCAATTGCTTAAACAGTTGTCGAAGTGCCCTTTAGCAGACATATTGGCCCAATCATAAAGTGGAGAATAATAATACAACATAATTAACGTTAGCTATATTAAACTCAAATTTTACTCGAATTTATAATATTAGACATCTTTTAATTTTTAATAAAAATAGTTGATAGCGAAATTTTCTGTTAATATAAATTACAGTGACAAACTATAATATTAGATTGGTCATTTTATTACGCGATTATTATATATTGTATCGTACTATGTATAAATTTTATTATTTAATAAATTAAAATATCAATGTATAATTATTTTAAAATTTTTGATATTTTAATTATTAAATAATAAAATTCATAGTAACATAAATAAAATATGCGGTAGTTATATGGCTATTTTTATTAAAAATTGAAAGTTGGACTAATTTTAGTGTCATTTTTTAAAATTCAGACTAGTATTATAAAATTAAGTAAAGTTTGAGATTTTTTACAATTAACCCAATAATTAAATTAATATTTTATTATAAGTCATAATTTATTCACATATAAAGCAAAAGCTATGATTAAATTCTTAAAAAGAATTCTTAAGAAAAATAATTATTAGACATGAAGTAATTATATTACAAAAGAGTAAAATATACAAATATTTATATGACTTTATTCTAAAACTCAAAACGTTATCGTTTTGTAACCAATCTTGACCATCATTGAAAGAAAATTAACTTCTCTAGCTTTAGAATTTTAAAGTAAGATATACTTGGTATTGATTTAGTAATAGTATGTCAAAATTTTCACTTAAACCCAATGTTTTTTAGAAAAATAAAATGGATTATTAAAACAAGGTGTTTCTTGTTTTGTGGAACAAATGAATAAATTGTTTTAACAGAGTTATAATTGAATAAAAGTAATGCCAACTAGAAAACTAAAAAATATAGAAAAGGTATTAACCTAGTTATGATTAAATATTTAAACAATGAACATCATTTTACTATCTTTTTTTAAGTAGATGTAATTGTTAAACCTATAAATTTTAACTCAATGATGATGGTATTTAGATTTTTTAAAAAAAATTGTAATCAGTTTGTCAAAGTTTAAACTCTTATTATAAAGTCTTAATATATACATTTAGGCTCTTTTTTGAACTAATTTGCTATTATGAACAATTAAAGGGATGTGATGCATGTAAATCATGTTGTGATGTGAAATTACATTGATTGAATTTTTAAAAGAAGATATATGTGAAAACCATAAAAGAACACACAATTTTCATGTTATTTTAAATACTCATATAAATTTAAATTTATTTTAAAATATTATGGTATTAAAAATATTTTTAAAAACATATTTACTAGATTTCTATTAAATTATTTTAATTGTGAGATATCCTTTGAATTCTTGGTGAATAGAGAAATTTTAGAAGTTAATCAGCCGTCGGGTTAGAATATGGGATTATGTTGGTCGTGTATTGATTAGAGAGATTTTTAAGTCAGAAACAAATCGATGCTCGTGTCAAGTTTAGGACAGGCACCGAACTCGTGACATAATTTTCGATGACGCACGAAAATAGAATTTCAATGTTGTTAGACATATATGAAAATAGAGATTTAGTGACCTTAGACTTCTATGCAAACAAAATTTCACTGTAATTAAACTTCTTATATACATCCATAGGTTATAAATACCTTGATAAGAGTTCCATAAGGTAGAACCTATGGAAGATTAAGAAGGTTATTGCTATTTGTTCCCCTCTATGTCGTCTTTCTAATAGTAATAAAAGAAGGCTATCTCCTTACCTGTGGACATAGGTCACATAATTGGCTGAACTATATAACTACTTTTGTTTATACATCATTTATTTTCTTCCTATATTGCTTCCATTTGTCCGACAATTGGTATCAAAACAATTGGTATCTCAATAATTAGTACTAGAGTATAGATTTTGCTATCAAGATTTCTCTTCACAAGTTTGATATTAAGAAATTCAATAGATCAAATGATTTCACTCTTTGAAAGGTGAGGATGCGGTTCTTATTTAACGGGGATATGCGGTATCGTTGGAAGAAGAAAAAAACTATAAGAAAATTTAGGGGCGTTAGAGAAGGAAGACATTTTATCAAAAGTGCGCAACACAATACTATTGAATTTGGGTTATGAGATCCTGTGAGTATTGGTTGACGAAATGATCTTTTCTTCTTTACAGAAGCAACTTGAGTGTAAGTTTCAAAAGAAATCACTTACGAATCATTTATATCAAAGGCAACATTTGTATACATTAAGGATGACAAAAAGTATATAGGCAAAAAATCACATTGATAATTTTGATCAGATCTTCTTAGATTTATAAGTTGTTAAAGATAAAATTAAGGATGAGGATCAAGTCATAATCTTTGTTTTCCTTTCTTAATTCATATGAAAATTTTGTTGATCCCATGTTGTATAGTAGAGAGATTATTTATTTTAATGATATGAAGGATGCTCTATAGTAGTCTAAAGAATTGGAAAAGAAATGATCTCTGACATATATTAAGGTGGATGAGATGTGGGTCTGATTGTTAATAACCGACGGAATAAGGACAATGACATTAGAAATAGGAAGTCACAATCCAAATTAAAGGTTAAAGTTGTTAGATGTTTTAATTGTAAAGAAAAAAAGCACTTTAAAAAGGATTGTCCGTAGCGAAAGAATGGGAATAAGAAAAAACATATGAAAAGGTAAGTATTGTTATATCCCAGAAGAGTTACGAAGAAGAGAATAGAAGAGGCAGTGATGTCAAATCTAAAAGTAATTTTGATTTTGTAAATTGGTAAGTGATAGACATTGGTGCTTCTTATCATATGACTTTCAATAAGGACTAGTTATGTTTTTTTTAAGAAAGAAATGATAGTGTCAAATTGGATGATGATGAAGAGCATGTTGTGGTTTAGTGTAAATTAAAATAAATGATACAATTGTTAGAACATTGGATGTCTAGTATGTTTAAGAGTTTCAAAAGAATTTGATTTTCATAGGTACTTTTGATAATTAAGGTATAAGTTTTTTAGTGATGATGGGCAGTTAAAGTAGTAAAAGATATGCTGACTATTTTAAGAAATTTATATTTTAATAGAAATAGTAATGAGATTGGTGGTTATTTGTTAATCTTCAAGGCTAAAGGATGATAATATAGTGATATGGTAGATATAAGTGTCATCTTAGTCAGAAAGAGATGACAGAACTTTATAAGGGGAGCTTATTAAAGGATAATAAACACAAGAAGATAAACTTTGTAAGTTTCATGCACTCTTATAGATATAGTGTTTAGGGAGTGACATATGTTGAGACAAATATATGGAAAGAATGTCTCAAGGTCAACAGTGAGCACTACTAGTAAAGATAGCAATGCATCGGGTTTAGCTTGGGCCCATCCAAGCTAAAGCCCAACCTAAAATTCTGTATTTGAGTTAGATTTAGACTAAAAAAATTGTATTTAAGCCCAAGCCCCGACACCTGATCAGGCTTGATTAAACTTATTTTTTAATTTTTAAAAATTAAAAATAAAACCATTTTAAGTAAAAATTTTAGGCTTTGGATTAAACCGAGAAAAATTAAAAATGAAACCATTTTAAGTAAAAATTTTAGGCTTCGGATTAGACGGAGAAGCTCGGTCAACTCAAGCTGAACCAAAATAGAAATCCCTACCAACTCAAATCGAGTCTAGCTAGGTTGGACCTTTTTTACCATCACTAACTATTGGTTCAAAAATGGCACAAGCGATAGTAAAACAACCTAGAACAAATGTTAAGGGAGTTGAAAATTATAATTCAAGAGATAATACAATATTAGGGAGAAAGTTTTAGTACGCTATAACCAAAGATAAAGCAAAGTGGATCATCAAGTAGCTAAAGAGATATCATTAGAGAGACTTTTTTCTTGTATAATCTTACCATCAATGATAAGCATGCAACTATCTTTTAAGGGACTAGGGAAAGTTAGGAGAAAGATAGATGGATGTGGGCTATGCTAACGGATATAGGGTTTCACAAAATTGTGATGTTGATTACAACTAGTCAGGTTTTATTAAAAAGGGTTCACACTTGGAAAGATGCATCTAACATGTTGATGAAGTTGTTGCTCATAAAAAAGTTTAACCATAACTTGGATTTAGTGAATTTTATATAGATTAAAGCTTTTAGGGCAGTTATGACAAGGAGTCATTCTTAGTTAGACGTTGGAGAATTCAAGTCAAGGTAAAGAATTATGATATATGTCATAAATTCTTGGAAAATAGTAAAATTTTAGAAACTAATGGGTGTGTTAAGGGCCACAAATAGGATTTTGTCATATGCCGGTTAACAGGAAAGTCTTCATAATTTTCCTTGCCTCTCTCCTTCTTCAAGGAGCCTATTTTGAAAGCTTTTAATGGTGATTTATAAGATATCACCAACTCTCATCTATACATTTCTTGATTGAAAATGTAGAATATTTCTATTGAATATGACTTTTCTCTTTAAATAGACAAGGATCCCGACTACATAAGGAAAAAATTTTCTTATATAAGAGTAAGAATACTTATTTAGGAAAACTACCAAGCAAATAATCATTTTTAAATAACAATTAATAATGTTACTTCCTAAATAATAAAAAAGCTTTAAACAAAAATCCTAAAGTTTAGTTAAGAAACATGAATGCTAAAATGATTTGACTATGGCTCCCTCAAGCATGAATTAAGGATAGGATTTTTGAAACTCTGTCAAATGAACCCATTTTGCTTCATTCAATGGTAAGCTAGCCCATTCGAATAAAACTTCAACATCACTTCAATTAACTCTGGAAAGAATAATGGAATGAGGTCTGGGAATAATTTTTCCATCCTTAAAAGGTGGCAAGGAAGGAACACTAGTAGGAGGAGCATAGTTAAACTCCTTAAGTAATTAAATACGGGAAGCATCAAGAATCTTACTATGCTTTCAAAGTTCTAACTTGTAGGCAACCTCAACAATCCAACGTAAAACCTTGATTGAGCTATATAATATAGGAGATAGCTTATAAATAACCCCTTTGCCCAAATATTGTTGTCGATAATGCTATATTTCAACCAAACAAACTACTAGGCTTATTTCTTTTGGAGTTTAGCCTGTTATAAACCAAGATGTATTTCAAACAAAAGAGCATCCCTCTCTTACAAAGAATGATCAATCTCCTCCAAATAGGTAAAACTAGGTTTTTAGGAGAACAAACAAGGAGGATTATGACCATAAATAACCTGGAAGGCCATCACCCCTAAAGAAGAATGATAGACAGTTTTGTAACAATATTCAACCTAAGGAAGCTAATTAACCCATTTTCTTGGTTCATTCCCAACAAAGCAATGAAGATAGATCTTGATTGTACTTCACCACCTTAATTTTTACCATCTGATTGTAGATAATAAATAGAGGAAAAGCTCATGTGGTACCACTTAATCAAAACCAAAAAGTACTAGTAAAAATTAGGTCCCTATCACTAATAATAGTTCTGGTAATCCCTGGCAAATAAACAAATTGAGTGAAGAAGACATGGGTAAAATAAGTATTGTTTGATGAATGAGAAAGATAGATGAAATGAGTATATTTATATAATTGATACATCACTACATACAGGAATGATTTTTTTTCTAACCTGGGGTAGCACATCTGTAAAATCCATAAAAATATCATCCCATATCTGTGTTAGAATCGAAAGGAACCATAAGAGACTAGTTGGATGTACATTGTCCCATTTGTTTTGTTGATAAAAATAGTAGTTTTGGATAAATTCCCTAATAAAGGCTTTCATCCTTACTAATGGAAATCAGTTTAGATGTGGTAGAGTGTCTTCTGAATACTTTATGTGTGGAGTTGTGAATACTAGATATGACATAGGGAATAAAAACGTAATCAACTAAAAGATATATCCAACCCTTATGCCTCACTAACCCATTTATGAAATCCTAATTTAAGTATAATGTTCTTAACTTAATTTTCTGAATAAGTTCCTCTAAATTTACTGATTATGTCACCTCTTGCTTATAAGGTGAATCATGTACATGAAATACCACAAAAGAGTATAGTGTCCTCTTTTTCCCTAGACAAAGCATCTACTACATGATTTAGAGATCTAGCCTTGTAATCCACTAAAAAATCAAACTCCAATGGTTTACTAACCCAATGTTGTTGGGGAGAAGTGATAAGCTACTATTCCAACATGTATTTTAGGCTATAGTGATCAATTTTGATAACAAATGATCTTTCCTATAAGTATAGTCTCTAGTGTTGGATTGCTCTGACTATTCTAATCATTTTCATCCATAGGCTGGCAATTTCAAATGTTGATCAGTTAATTTTTAGTTAAAAAAAGCAATCAAGCATCCTTGTTATTATAGAATGGTGTCAACCCCCATTCCAGATGCAACATGTTCAACTATAAACTCAAGATCAAAGTTTGATAATTGTAATATTGAAGTAATAGAGAGCGCATTATCTAAGTTATCAAAAGGCATTTTAGTTGCATTGTCCCAATTAAAGGCATTCTTCCTTAGTAGGTTGGTAAATGGAGTAGCCATCACAGGATAATTATGTACAAAATTTTTGTAATACCCTGTCAAGCTAAGGAAGCCACATAAATCCTTGGTAGATTTTTGCATGGGTCATTCTTTGATTACTTAAAATTTTAATTTTCTATTGATATTCCCTTATCGTTAATGACATGGCCCAAATATATGAATTGATTCCCTGTAAAAAAAGTGCTTAGACTATTTGAGGAAGAGCTTATACTAGTATAGTAACTCAAAGACAGTTTTTAAATGATGCATATGTTCTACCCAAGTTTAACTATAATCCAAATTTTCATTAAATAACAATAAAATGAATTTACATTGATGGGATTGAGCTACCTCATTCATTAAAGACTGAAATATGAAAGCGCATTTATGAGACCAAATGGTATGATTAAAAACTTAAATTGGTCAGTATGAGTTTAGAAGGCAGACTTCTTAATTTCTTCAAAAGTCATTATAACTTGAAAGTATCCTGACCTCATATATAATTTTTTGAAATCTTGTGAACTGTGAAGTTCATCCAATAAATTGTCCATAATTGAGATAAGAAAATTATCCTTAACAGTCTAGTTATTAAGCTACTTATAGTCTACAAAAAAATCTCTAGGTTCCATCATAATTTTACACTAACAGAATTAGGGAAGAAAAAGTGGAACAACTAGGTAGAATGATCATTTGTTCCAACATTTCAGCATATTGTCTTTTGGTCTTAGCTTTTTATATGTTTAGGTAGCGATATGGCCTTACTTCAACTAGTTTGAATCCCATCATCAAAGTGATTATATGACCATAAGCTCCAGAGGGAGGAAGTCCTTTGGGTTTTTAGAATACAAATGAAAAATCAACTAAGAGCCTTTCCATAATTACTATGTGTGTTATTTCATCTTGTAGTATATGAACCTATAGGTATTTCACTGTCACTAATATTCCTTGCCAAGTAACTTGATTCTCATTTAAGTGGAAGGTCATCATTAGAGAGTTGAAGTCTTATATGATTGGGTTGAAAGTCCTAATACATTTTATCCCAAGAACCACTTCAAATCCATCAAATGATAGCATAATCAAACCAACGAAGAAAGATTTAAAGTTGACCTATATTTGGACTACACTATAGATAGATGGGTTATGTACTTTTTACATTAACTACAAATACTTGTTATCCCAATTTGATTGTCGTTTACAATTTCAATTTGAGAGTAGCTTAGTTGATTACAAAATTATATATGCTTCTAAAGTCAACAAGGATCAGCATTGGTTTCCCAGTTACCAATTCTTGTAATTGCATAGTTCGAGGGATATTTGTTCCTATAATTTCATAGAGAGAAATATTGGATTCTACTTAAGTAGGTTCAACTTTGTCACCCTCTAGTTCATCTACTAATATTATCATAATTTAAGTATTGTCCCTTTACTCTTTGTTCAGACATCTCAACCTAGGTAAGTGCCTTTTAAGAGGTGTAGTAACATTCCTTCCCTACACTGGATGTCATATTTGAATTAATGCCTATTTATGTCTTTGTTCTTAGCTGGTTGCTGAATATAAAGTAGTTCCAAGTGATTTCTGAGCTGCCTATATTGTTTGAGATGGCCTTATAATGATACTTCAACAATTGAAATGTATTTCCCTTTCAAATACTCGAGCTAAATTCATATTAATAACTAAATTAGGTGGATTTTGCATCTCTACATCCACCCTTAAAGTTTCCACTAAGCTTGTTGTGGATATATCATTAACCTGTTAGTTAGTATGTACCAAAGTTATTCTTACAATAAGGGTTTGAAATTGGTGTTGATACTCTTCCATGGTTCTAGTTTATTTAAGGTTGATTAGTTCTCCTAATGGAATGCTTGTTAGTAGGGGCCCAAAGCTAAGAAGGCAATAGGATTTGAATTAGGCCTAATTAATCCCAGGTTCCTCTTATTCCAATATATACTACTAGAGTTATGCCTTTATTGTCAAAGGGAATGCAGTTAATCCTACTTTGTCCATTTCTTATATTTGTTGTTAAATGAAAAACGGTTCACATTTGTATATCCATTCCAAAGGATCCCAACCTTCATTATAGGAAGGGAATTCCAACCAATTGTATTTGGGGATGATTGCAATGACCTAATGCTCGCCAGATGATATCATTAATGCTAGTTGGTGGCTGCCTGTGGCTATAGTCCATTTTTATCTCTTCTTCCTGCTAGCAAAGTGTAGCTCCATCAAACGCCTAAATTCTTGGATGTGATCCTTAATCTCGCACACACCTCCTTGCTATTTTTCTTAAGTTTATACTCTAGATCATGAACCTTAGGGTATGTTTGGGAGTTTAGGATAGAATGGAATGGAATGGCAATTAATGGAACGAAATGGAATTGAA
>JANKOD010000191.1:5993517-6005292 GCA_026284645.1 Erythroxylum acuminatum
ACTCCACACGTCGACATGCACCTCCAATAAAAACCTTAGGAATAAGAGGTTGGTCAAGATTCAATTCCACACAAACTCTAGCAAAACGTCCTCTAGTAACTATGGACGTCTGCCTATCCACCTTAATGGGCGTTCCAACAACACTAGCCGCTGCAAACAGGAATTCATCGCGATAAAATTCTATTGGAAATTCAATAAAACGCACCCAAGTAACCATTGAGAAAATTTTAGTCATAGATGGCTAAAAACTAGGCTTCCACTTCTAAATATATAATGGCTGACCTCCAACAATATAGGGACTATCGAACACAATTCACAATATATCCTCCTTCTCGTCAAACTTGGCAAGGTAAAAACCAAACCCCAAATCAATAATATCTAGTCCCGCAGAAGGCTTCCAAAGCAAGTTCAACCGATTCTCCAAGTACGTAAAATTAAAAGACCTCCCGTAAACTTTAACAATGAGAGCATCTTTCCACTTACCACTAATCTCCTGGATAATATCATCATCAACCAGAACCTTTGGTCGCAAGTAATCATTCCCTTCATACTCTAAACGAATTTTTCCCGTCCACTAACTACAAAGATCAAAAGTTGAACTCTGACCTACCGAAGAAGAGGACTTTGCCCTAGATGACTGCCCTACCAAACAATCCCGAAAAGAAAGTGATGGCCTTGCATGCAACTCAGCAGTAGCCGACAATACGGGACCAACAAACATAGAGTTCGCTAAATTAGGGCCAGGCGGTTGTCCCACCTGAAAATTATTCTCAATTGGTGCAGGACAAAGCACAAGTTGAGCACCCTCTATTCTCATCTTTACTACTACTTTTTCTCAAGAGCACTAAAGCCCTTGCGCAGTCGCTGATTCACTCCCAACAACGACTTTGGTGCAAACCCCGTCGGTGCCGTTTTTCACATGCGTGCGTTTATACGAGGTCTCCTCTAGTTTTCCCTTTAGTGTGCTTAAGTTATAGTATCTGATCGATTCTATGCTCGACGTCACTTTAAATGACCTTATTTTGTCTATACTTCTTTCACCTTTTGAAATTATTGCTCTTTATTAATAAAATCATGCCCAAAAATACTAAATATCAATACACCTTTTACGATCATCGTCAAGTTGAGCCATATGATCCTTTAAAGATTTGTATAATGTTTGGATTTGTGAGGGAAATGTATCTACTCGTTATTGAGTAGCTTGAGTTTTGTTGACTAAGCCTATTAATATGACAAAGAATTTTGTTTTGGGTGACAATACTGTCAGTATGTTAGTTGGGTACTTCATATGAAAAATTGGAGATAATAATTCCTTAAAAAGTAATTCCTGTAGCTTGTATATAAGGGTTAGAAATAACCTTATTATGTTCATCAGAGATTATCTGATGAAACAAATATATATAGAGATTGACTATGGATGGAACAAATATTCCTTGTCACATCTCTGATTAATTCTCAAAGATTATCTAATGTATATAATAATAATGTGTAAATCAAATATATGTAAATTATTAAAACTCTTAAAATTATATTTTCATCAATTAAACTATTTCAAAATATTCAAGTGTCAATTCGTTTGGGTTGGCTTGATAACCAAATTGGAGCTCAGGGCCACACCATTCCTGGTGTTTTCGTTCTCTTTTATTCCGTCCAAGCTGTAATTTGGTTGTCTTCTTCATTTCCTTTGACAATTGGCTGTTGATATCAATCATGAATCAACTCCTTTTTTATTTTCATAATCATTTGTTCTCAATCAATCACAGTATACATATTACTATTATCAATTAATAGCAACTTGCTACTTTAAGATTGGGATGTGACTTTTGGCCACACACACACACAAGTGGTTTCCTTGTCAATTTAATACGACTGCTCTTTGGTATATATCTACATATTTACATGATTAAACTATGAATAGATTTTAAAAGGGAAGGGGAAGAACAATAGACAAATCCTCCGTTCAGTTTTATGGTATTTTATTCTGTTTTATGAATCTCAGCCATTTATTTAAGCGGATCTCGTATTTATTTATGCGAGATTCACGCGGAGCCCATATAAATAAATGGCTGAGATTCATGAAGTATAATAAGATACTATAAAACTGAACAGAAGATCTAGACTTGGAGAACGAGGGATTGTTTATTCAGTGGTACAGAAAGAGAGCTAGGTTTGGGCGAGACAGCGCACCACGAGCTATAGACTTCACTGTTCAATCCAGCTCATTCCTCCCACCTTCCCCGCAAAGGACTGACTGCCAATCAATCCTAGCCGTCGGTCTAACCATTACATAATTCTTTCAACGTTTAGTCGACAAAACCGTGTTGTTCGTGGGTCCACCAACCAATTAATTTGTGTACTTTGACTAGGATTTTGGCACACCCCCCTCTAATCAGAGTTAATTAGGTTTGTCATTTGTGAAAGGGCCCCTAAGCCTGTCACTCTGTTCTTACTTAATGGTCCGCTTGCACGCCATGCCAGCAGTCACCAATCAAATGAAATGCTATGTGCTTTTAAGTTTAATTTAATTTTGTCAACATATTTATGCGAGCTTTGTTTAAATATGTGGATAAAATTTAATAAAATATAGTAAGAACGGGTTTATAAAAATAGAAGATCTGTCTTCGTCACGAACACCCACTAAAGCTAAAAAACACTTAACAAGTATTCCCTCTTATTCAAAATAAAAGTCGTTTTAGAAAGATGCACACTTATTAAGAAAGTTAATGAAATATTTAGTATACTCTTATTAATTGCATGTTGAAGTGCTTTGAAAATATAATCTGTGTAATCAAGATGTGAGAGATATTAAAGGGTAATTTTGGAAATAAAATCATACACATGCATGAAAAGTCACGAACGACACTTATTTTGAATAATTAAAATCTCTCTAAAACGAATTTTATTTTGAATAGGAGGGAGTACAATTTTTTGAGTAAAAACTTATTTATTTATTAGTTAATTTTTATAAATTAAAAATATTATAAACAAAAAAATTTAACAATCTTTTTAATTCTTATAACTTTTTTCAATCTTATTTTAATTTTTTATTTTATTCAATTTTTAGTCCATTTTATAACGATTTAATATCAATTGAACCTTTTAAGCTTTAAATCTATTGACTTATTAGTTTAAGTTCCAACCCGATTTTTAAAATATTGTTAAAGATCTTAACGTAAAAAGTTTAGTTTAAATCTTCGTGGAAATGTTTTTTTCGGTCGGGTAAGGGTGATTATATAGTCAATAATAATGCACTAATGTTATCCAAATTCATCTCAACTAGCTGCTAAAGTCACTGAACTTTTTGAGTCCATACGAAGCTTTAAAGTCAATAGAAGAACCAAAATGTTGAAAAATTGAGATCATGGAGCATCCTCACCCTCAAATTAATAATGACGTTCGTTTGAAATTTCACTCATTCAAACACATTAAACTTAAACGGGAATGGAGTCTTTCATGGACCACCTAGTGCCATCCCAATTCATATCTTCATGCCAATGATTACCATTATGCTTCAAGAATATGTATGGTAAAAATCAATACGAACCATCCCTTTCTTCTTTTAGTTAACTCTCTTCATAATTACTTTTGTCTCCGATCCCAAAGAGAAATAGAAGTTTCAAAACAAAACATATTAAACGGTCAGATTTGCAATATCCACTTTTGAGGTCGGTGTCGTTAAGATGTAATGCACCAATGGGTTGCAATTAACGGGAAATGCCGAGTAAGAATGTACCGTCAAGAGAGCTTTGTTGTCTCGTCCATCGTATCTGAAACTTATTATATAATCATACAACAATATGGTCTACACATTGCTTCTTCAATCTCCAAGCAGCCCTTACAGGGCATCAGATATTTTTATTTTTATCCTAAAACAACATTGTTTTAAATCTGTTTATACATAAGATGAAATTATTTTAGGACAGAAAATAGGATTAAAATATTACAGAAAACCTGAGTTCTGAACAGACAAATTACTCAGAAACAGGTCACGGAGGAATTTGTAGAGTACAGCGATGCATGTGGCTCTCATCATTTTGACCTGAATAAAAGGACCAGTGTAAGGTTTTGAATCAAAGTGCGCCCCAACGTTCAAATTTACAAATTGGGATTCTCGCGAGCCATCAAACGGTCACAAATTTGCATGGGAATCTCTTCAATCTGAAATCAAAACAACAACCCATTATGAGCTTGTTTGCTAGAACCTTTTTGGTTTTGCTATAAATGACAGAAACGTGGTTCATTTTCTTACAAAAAGAAGAAATTAATGAAAGAAACCAGATAAGTTCGATGGCTTTCTTTCATCATCATTACTCATTCTTGTGAGTGGAATAGAATAGAATCAAACCACCAGAAACTACTAGCTGTTCTGTTGTGTTACTCTTTAGTCATGCTAGACAAAGATTGTTCTTGTCAGATCCCAACTTCTTAGGAAAAGATCGTAACAGACTTCATCTGATCAAATACCCAGTTGCCAAAAATGCAGTCTTTGAGGTGGGTTTTCAAGCTTTTGCTGCTTTATTCCATTATTGACGTGTCGGCTTCCGCAATTTGCTCAGACGCCGATAGGGAAGCGCTGCTTGCGTTTAAAGCCAGCATCAAGAAGGACGCTACTGATAATCTGTATACATGGGTTGGAAGAGATTGTTGTACAGGAGACTGGGAAGGAGTTCAATGCAATCCAGATACCGGGAGGGTTACTCAATTAGTGTTCCAAGGAGATGTAAGAGACAGTAGCTATTACATGATTGGTAAGTTGTCACCTTCTCTTGGTAGCTTGTGTTACTTGGAGACTCTGCAAATTACTGGAATGAAGCATATTACGGGTCCTATTCCTGAAAGCTTCTCAAAATTGGCCAATCTCAAGGCATTAGTGTTGGAAGACAATTCTCTTCTAGGGAACGTTCCTTCTGGTTTAGCTCATCTCTCCAATCTCGTTATGCTCTCTCTGGCTGGCAACCATCTCTCAGGGAACATTCCTCCAAGCCTTGGCAACCTTACAAATCTCCAAATTCTTGGCTTAAGTAGAAACTCCTTAACTGGTCCAATTCCAAACAGTTTCAAAAATTTCCGCAGCTTGCTAAATCTTGATCTTAGCTTCAATTCTTTAAGTGGGTTAATTCCTGATATGTTCGGATCTTCTCCAGACCTCAACTTCCTTCAACTGTCCCATAATCGACTGTTAGGAGAAATACCCAGTTCCATGTTTAAGTTGGCTCAACTTCAAAATTTGTACTTGGACAACAACCAACTGATGGGAGAGCTTCCAGATCAAATCAGTGCACTCAAGTCTCTTGAATATCTTTCTCTTGGTTCAAACAACCTTACAGGTCCAATTCCCCTGTCCCTTTCAACGTTGCCAAAACTTTGGCACCTTGATTTGTCAAGAAATAGATTCTTTCATCCCTTGCCAGTTCTTCAAGGTAGAGCTTTTCCATCTCTGATTTCAGTAGACCTGTCTTACAACAATCTCACATTAGGGACAGTTCCCAGTTGGATCAAAGACAGAGCATTTTCAGAAGTTAATCTAGCAGGTTGCGGAATTCGCGGAACCCTTCCCATATTTGCTAGACCAGATTCTTTGGACACTCTAGACCTGTCAGACAACTTTCTCACAGGTGGCGTGTCTGGTTTCCTCGGCAACATGTCTAACTTGAAGACGCTGAAGCTCTCCAACAACCAATTGAGGTTTGATACCCAAGAAATCAGATTGCCAGATTGGATTGTTGTTCTTGATCTTCAAAAAAACCAGATCACGGGACTTATTACCGGGATTCTAAACAACAGGAGCAGCCATTTGGAGGAATTAGATGTTTCACAAAATCAAATTTCGGGTGCAATTCCTGAATTCATTGAAGGGTTTAGCTTAAACGTGCTCAACATAGGAAGCAACAAGATAACAGGGCATATTCCCAGCTCAATCTCAAGCCTCAAACAACTAAAGAGGTTTGACATTTCGAGGAACCAAATAACAGGAATCATCCCAGATAGTCTGGGACTCTTGTCGGAACTGCAATGGATTGACTTGTCCATCAACGGTCTCACTGGAAAAATCCCAACTACTTTGTTGGGTATCAAAGATCTGAAGCATGCCAACTTCAGGGCCAACAGATTATGTGGAGAGATACCACAAGGAAGACCTTACAATATCTTCCCTGCAGTTGCTTACGCGCACAATCTTTGCTTATGTGGCAAACCAATGCCACCTTGTAGAACAAAGAATTAAGTGAATATAGGTCAGCGAGATCCTGACTGACTCAGTTGCCCAAAGAAACCTAATGGCAAGCAAGCCATATCACCAGTTCAATGTTTTTTACTCTTTTTAACTTGTTCAATAGCTAGAGGCACATACTTCTCAGCCAAACTCTCAAATCATCATTTAGTCAATGATACAAACATACCAGTGTTGCAGAAGCAATTGACCAAGTACAACTTATCATATGCGAGAAAAATAACGGCAGAAAAGAATATCAATATTCTTATTCCTTGTAATGGACTAAATAAGATGCTGCAATTAACCTACACATGCTTTTCCTGCTCATGGGCACCTTCCTTCTTCAAGGCCAAACCCGCATCAACTCGCTCAATCACAAAAACACATTCATCATCCAAGCACTTCAATTCCTAGGAACAACAGTCAGATAACTGATAAACATAATCAAAATTATATTCAGGATTAAATCCTCGTATCTTTGTTCTCACTTTTTCCAGGCATTGTTGTACTCAGCCTTGAGCTCAGCGGCTTTCTGCGCATATGGCTTCTTCTCCTAATAGAATGAGAGGGTCCATTCAGTTCATGGAATATCTTCATAGTCTCAAAATAAGAACAAATTCAATTAAACAAGTCTGACTTCATCTATCATAAACTGTTTCTCACCACCTTCTATATGCAATCATAGACTGTTTCTCACCACCTTCTTCTATATGCACATGCAAACCCTTAACCCAAAATGCAGATAGAAAAACAATACACGTGTAATAAACACAGGGATCAAATTATAGCCACCATTTTTAAGTACCTTTTTCACATCCTTAAGAGTGTGGATTTTGTTCCTTGAAAAATCTTCCTCGACAGAACAACGAAACATTCATTATACGTAACACTTTAATGATAATAATATGTCACAATACAACAGAACATGATTAATAAATAAAAACAAAAGCTGGAGAAGTTTATTAGCTATCATATAATGTTATAGTAGATGATGAAGAGGAAGAAGGCGATGGGAGGGCGCTTGGACTTGTCTGGACTATCAGCCACCTTATGCCTTTTAGCTTTCATTGACTTGGGTTCACTTACTCGGCGGGATTCACGGTATTACCATGGAGCAAGCTTGCTTACATACCAGCTGCCTCTACAGACTTAAACTTCTTACAACAAAGCTATTTCAAATATCCTCAAGCACCATATGGGCTGGGGTGTTCCGATAGTTGAGAAATCTCTTGCTAGTTACTTCAATATACGTTTTTTAAAATTGAACATACCCAATGTATAATCTCCTTTTTTTTATATTGGGTACCTTGTAGGACAATACCACACCTATGTACAAATAATACCACCACCCTTAATAAATAAGTCACACCTTTATTTTAATACGAGAATATCATCACTAGGTATAAAAAATTTCATATCTCAATAAAATTATACAAGAACTCTATGCATCTAATATCACAGCTATCTATAAAAAATATGACAAAAAGTTCAAACTTTCCCCTTAATGTTTTTTAAAAAGTATTAGTCCTTACCGTTATCTATAGTTTCACATTACATCTTGTGGAAAAGTTAATTTGGGAATTTTCAGCATGTTATTCATTGAGTGTACAATGTATTTATATACAAGTTTACAGCTCAAAAAAGGAGAAAACTAACTCAACTAACTTGCAAAACAGAAAAATACTAACTGCCTTTGACTAACTTTGACTAACAAACTAATTAAGTTAATCAAAAATTAATGCGCTGACAGCCGCCCTCAAGCTAGGGAATGTATATTCATCATTCCTAGCTTGAACAAATTGGCTTGGAATGGTGCAGCAGCGAGAGACTTTGTGAACATGTCAGCTAGTTGATCACGTGACAATGACCACGTATTGAAACAATAGAATTTGGACCCCAAATATCTGCATGTATAAGATCAAATATGTTTGTTGAAACAGAGTTGCTTATAGGAAAAGAAAGCTTCTTATGCTTAGCTAAATGACAAGCTTTACAAGCTGAGTTATCAGAAGTTGAAAGGGAAGGTATATCTGGTAAAAGTAACTTTATTCTTGAGTCAGAAATATGACCAAGACGAGAGTGTCATATATGGGAAGAAGAGCTAGAACAACATTGGTGGATGAAGTAGAAAGGGTAAAGGATTGAACCAGATGATCAAGCAGGTAGAGGCTATTGAGTGCTTTAGCTGTACCAATCGTCTTTCAGGATGGGAGAGCCTGAATATTACAAGAACAGATTTCAGCTTTTAAACAGGATAATAAGTCAGTCACTGATTACTTTACTGAGCTTAAGATTTTATGGGATGAATTGCTTCATTTTCGCCCTCTTCCTACTTGTTCTTGTGCAACTCCTTGTTCTTGTGGAGTTTTGCAAACAATCAAACGTTATCATGAAGATGATTGTGTTATCCGGTTTCTTAAAGGTCTCAATGATAAGTACCTCTCTGTTAGATCACAGATTATGTTGCTTGATCCTTTGCCTACTATCAATAAGGCTTTTTCCATGGTCATTCAACAAGAAAGACAGTTTGCTATTGGTACTTCCAAGGTGTTTGTTAATAATATTGGTACTTCTGATGCACCAGTTGATTCTAGTGTTCATGTTGTTACAAAGAAACCAATTGCTCAATCTAATGTTGACAAGAGGTTTTGCACTTTTTGCCAACGGCCAAGGCATACCATTGAGACTTGTTTAAGGAAAAATGGATTTCCTCCTGGATACAAAGTGAGAGGGTAGGCTCGTGCAAACAATGTATATTCTGATGATGTTGCTGAGCCTTCATTTGTTTCAGTTGATAATTCTGCTAATAATTCTGGTTTTAATTTGACGCAAGAGCAGTACTCTCAATTGCTTGTTTTGCTCCAGTCCACCCCTTCCACATCTTCTACCCCTGTTACCAACAATGTTATCCGTGACACATCACTCACCTTAGCTACCACTGAAGGTACTTTCTCTCCCAAATCACCCTTTTGGATTATAGACACAGGTGCCACTGATCATATTACCTTTTCCTTATCCTATTTTACAACCTACAAAACTATTAAACCTATCCTTGTTACTTTACCAAATGGTTTGAAACTTGAAGCAACCATATCTGGCACAGTTATTTTCACTGATCATCTATATTTGCATGATGTTCTTTATATCCCAGCCTTTACATTCAATTTACTATCTGTTACCAGACTAACCTCTACTTTACCTTGTTGTTTTGCCTTTCATTCTTCTTCTTGTAATATTCAGGCTCTACCATCCTGGAAGACGATTGGTACAGCTAAAGCACTCAATGGCCTCTACCTGCTTGATCATCCGGTTCAATCCTTTACCCTTTCTACTTCATCCACCAATGCTGTTTCTAGCTCTTCTTCCCATATATGGCACTCTCGTCTTGGTCATATTTCAGACTGAAAAATAAAGTTACTTTTACCAGATATACCTTCCCTTTCAATTTCTGATAACTCAGCTTGTAAAGCTTGTCATTTAGCTAAGCATAAGAAGCTTTTGTTTCCTGTAGGCAACTATGTTTCAACAAGCATGTTTGATCTTATACATGCAGATATTTGGGGTCCAAATTCTATTGTTTCAGTACATGGTCATCGTTATTTTTTGACAATTGTTGATGATTATAGCCGGTATACATGGATCATTCTTTTAAAAACCAAATCTGAAGTTCGCGAACACATAAAACATTTCTTTCATCTTGTTGAAACCCAATTTTCTTCAAAAATAAAAAATTAATACGCTGACACTAGTGGGGTTTTTGCTGGTTTGCACTCCAAGAAACCATTATCATTAAGAATTTCAAGACAATACTTCCTCTGAGATAGATGAATTCCTGCAGCTGATCGAGCTATCTCCAGACCAAGAAAATATTTCAAGTCACCAAGGTCTTTGATCTTAAACTGTTCATCCAAGAAAACTTTGACTGTGTTGATCTCATGTTGATCATTGCCTGCGAGGATCACATTATCAACATATACTAATAAGGCAGTGAATGAATTAACATTGTTCTTAACAAACAATGAATGATCCAAGGAAGATTGTTGGCAGCCAAGAGAAAGCAAGGAAGCAGTGAGTTTTGAAAACCACTGTCTGCTAGCTTGCTTCAATCCATAGAGTGATTTTTGAAGCCTGCATACTTTGTTAGGGCCAGAACTTTCAAATCTAGGAGGCATCAATATGTTGACTTCTTCATGCAATTCCCTATGAAGAAATGCATTATTCACATCAAGTTGTTGAAGATACCAATTGTTAGAAGCTGCTAATGTAAGCAAAAGTCTCACGGTAGTTATCTTAGCCACTGGGGAAAAGGTATCAAAGTAATCAATCCCTTCTGTCTGTGTGTAACCCTTTGGCAACTAAACGAGCCTTGTAACGTTCAATGGATCCCTCAGCCTTATGTTTCACACGAAATACCCACTTGCAACCAATAGCTTGCTTTCCAGGAGGTAAATCTGTAACAATCCAAGTCTTATTTTGTTCAAGAGCACTAATCTTAGCTTGCATTGCTTCCCTCCAGTGTGGGTGTTGGATAGCTTGTTTATCAGCGTATTAATTTTTGATTAACGTAATTAGTTTGTTAGTCAAAGTTAGTTAGTCAAAGGCAGTTAGTATTTTTCTGTTTTTCAAGTTAGTTGAGTTAGTTTTCTCCTTTATTGAGCTGTAAACTTGTATATAAATACATTGTACACTCAATGAATAACATGCTGACATGTCCACAAAGTCTCTCGCTGTTGCACCATTCCAAGCCAATTTGTTCAAGCTAGGAATGATGAATATACATTCTCTAGCTTGAGGGCGGCTGTCAGTGTATTAATTTTTGATTAACTTAATTAGTTTGTTATTCAAAGTTAGTTAGTCAAAGGCAGCTAGTATTTTTCAGTTTTGCAAGTTAGTTGAGTTAGTTTTCTCCTTTCTTGAGTTGTAAACTTGTATATAAATACATTGTACACTCAATGAATAACATGCTGAAATCTCTTCTTGTAAATCAGATATACGATAGATGTCACCATGAGAGAACCTTTCATGCAAATCATTCCAAATTTCATAAGCTGTGTTGAGCCAAAGCACAATGCTAAAGATGGAAGGTGTAACCAAATGATTGAGCCACGAGATGACCATTGTATTGCAACGTTCCCAAGCTGGATACATCGGATCAAGACGCAGAGGAGCCATGATTGTACCGTCAACAAATTAAAGTTTATTCTTAGAGAGAAGAGCTAATCTTATAGCTCGTGACCAGGTATTGTAATTCGAGCTTGTGAGAGCTGGTGAAACAAGAATCAATGAAGGATTTTCATTTGGATGCAAGAAATAGGGACTAGAAATAGGAATTTGAGGATCGACTAATTCAGCCATTTCTGGATTTTCGAAGAAACAAAGAAGAAAAGCCAGAAAATGCCAAGAAAACGAGGGAAAATACTGAGAAAACGATAGAAAATTAGGAGAGAAAAAAGAAAACGGCAGATGAATTTCTGGGCTCAGATAACATGTGGAAAAGTTAATTTGGGAATTTTCAGCATGTTATTCATTGAGTGTACAATGTATTTATATACAAGTTTACAGCT
>JANKOD010000191.1:6005392-6018732 GCA_026284645.1 Erythroxylum acuminatum
GTCTTGTAAGGCCTTCCTTTCCTCCTCTTGTAGCCACTAAGGTTTATTATCTCACAGCGTCATATCGGAGCATCAGAGAGCATCCTATCCACATGCTCAAACCACCTAAGCCTTTTCTCTCTCAACTTGTCTGTAATACTAGCCACCTATAGTCTATCTCTCACTACCCTATTTTGTACCCTATCTCTTATGGTAATATCACACATTCACCTAAGCATACGCATTTTTTCTACCAATAATTTTCGTGTATGTCTATGCTTAGTAGGCCAACACTCTGCCCTATATAACATGGTTGGTCGAATCATTATTTTATAGAACTTCCCTTTGAGTTTTACAGGGACCTTTCTATCATATAAAACACCTGATGAACTCTGCCATTTGATCCAGCCAGATCTAATACGATGCAATATATCGTCATCAATATTACCATCTCTCTGAATGATGGATCCGAGGTATTTACAACTAGATTTCTGGGGTATGATGTTAGTGCTAATTGTTACCGCCGCCTCTTGTACCATCTGGCTACCCGAAAAGTTGCATTCTAAATATTTCGTCTTGGACCTGCTCATTCTAAAACCTTTCGATTCTAACGCTTCTCTCCAACATTCTAACTTGACATTGACCCCCTCCTTGGTCTCATCCAATAGGACAATATCGTCAGAAAATAACATACACCAAGGTACCTCTCCTTGAATATGTTTAGTAAGTTAATCTAACACTAATGTGAACAAAAAAGGGCTTAAGGTAAGCCTTGGTGCAGTCCAACTCCAATAAAGAATGCTTCCATGTCACCTCCTATCGTCCTTACGCTAGTCAATGCTCCTTTATACATATCCCTAATTACTCTGATATAAGTCATAGGAATACCCTTTGCCTTCAAACACCTCCATAGGAGTTCTCTAGGAACCCTATCATACGCCTTCTCCAAATCTATAAAAACTATATGTAAATCCTGTTTTTTTCCCTGTGGCATTCCATTAGTCTCCGGAGTAGATGTATTGCTTCTGTCGTGGACCTATCAGGCATAAATCCAAATTGGTTGGCCGATATAGACGCAGCTCTCCGGATTCTCTTTTTAATTACCTTCTCCTATAGCTTCATGATATGACTTAGTAATTTGATGCCTCTATAGTTGTGACATTGTTGGATGTCTCCTTTGGCCTTGTATTAATCTCCATTTATCTGGTATCTTGGCTGACTCGAGGGCCACATTAAAGAGCTGAACTAACCACTCAATACCGACAACTCCTATTCGCTTCTATACCTCTACATGGATCTCATCCGGCCCTATGACCCTTCCGCTCCTCATCCCCCCAAAATCTTTGTAATCTCTCCCCTTGTGATCCTTTCCCATAAGTACCCGTTTAAAAAAATGTCCCGATATGAAGGGTTCGCCTAACTCTATATTGACCAATATGTCTTCGTTATATAGGCCATAAAAGTATCTCTGCCATCTCCACTTGATGGCTTGGGCCTCTGTGAGTACCTGTCCTGCTTCATCACGTATACAACAGACTTAGTTGAAATCCTCCATCTCATGTGTCCTATCTCGTGCTATCTTGAAAATTTTTTGTGCTCCTTTGAACGTATCCAAATCCCTGTACATAGTCTCGTATGATTCTCCTTTAGCCACTGAAATAGTCTTCTTGGCCTTCTGTTTTGCCAGTCTATACCTTACTCTGATAGTTACATGCTCTACCTCTGTTGCACTTGCCTAAAGATCTTTAAAAGCTCTCTTTTTCGCCTTTACCGTCTCCTGGATCTCGTCCGTCCAACCACCAAGATTCCATCCGTCCGCCCCCTTGTCCTTTAGATACCCCTAGGAGTTTTATGGTGGTTTCTCTCACTACGAGGGCTACTCCCTGGCGCATCTGATTAGCATCCTCACTCACAGCCCATGTTGTATTATACCAAACTTGAGTCCTAAAATATTCCACCATGTACTCTTTTAGCCTCCACCATCTAATTTTGCGACATTGCAATTTATGTTGGGTTATTGAACCAAAAAGTAAGAAATAAAGAAGAGAGTTTGCGACATGCAAAGTTGAAATGACAAGAGCAATAATGCAAAACACAACAACAATGAACTTCAAAGCGATGACCCAGTGAACATTATGAAAACGGTGCTACAATGGGGAAAATGTGAGATGAAAGAGGGAAAAACAATGTTGGAATAATTAGTATAAAAATAAATCATCTAACTAGCCAAGTGTGACTTTAGATTAGCATTTACCATTAGCCATGGATGGAGCAAGTCATCCATTACTAAGAACAAAAAAGGATCACATTGACGCTATACGTTCAAATGCATTCAAGTAATGTAATTGTGTTCTCCAAATGGTAAGCCCTAATTGGTCAGGTGCTCAAGGCCATGAATGAAGATTGTTATTCATCGATGAGTTGTACACATGGAAAATTCAGGAGCATCAGATTTAGCAAAGCGAGAATCATCTCGACCATGCAAAATTAAAGGTGATGCTCTGAATTGTAAACTTGTGTATGACTAAAAGGGAAAGTTGATTTATTCTAGAGTTTTCTTCATTACTACTTCTTCCCAAACTCATCTCATCTTCTTTCACGCCTTTCTACCAGGAGCTTCCAAGAATCGCTTTGAGAGTCGTGATGTTATGTATTCATCTCATCTCTTCTTCTTTTAGATTTCTCTTTTCCCCTTTGGTATTTCGTTTGTTCACACCTCTTTCTCCTTATATGTTGGGTATTCAACCTCTCTTGGAGCGCCGCCCCGATTCCTTAATCGTACAACAAAGATGGCCATAGTTATATCTATTATTGCATATATTTGTACTTAAAACAGTAATTAGTGGCCACATTTATGTTGTCGTGCTGTGTGTTGTTGGCTGGTTCTTAGGGATTCATGAATAGTTACATATATTGCTTCTGCTAAGTGATGGTAGTAAATTTTGTTTGTGGGTTGTGGAGGGATTAGCAATTTCTAAAAAAGGAAACGATGAGAATTGAGAAGAGAAGACGGTAAAGAGTAAAAGCGAGGATGGTTGAAGTACCAACTGACTTCGACCGGTTCACTGATAAATCGATCGATTTTTATATAAACATGTTATTAAATTAAACCTAACCGAATAACCAGTCGATTTATATTATTTTCGGTCAAACCGGCTAGTCTAATTCAGTTTTTAAAACATTGATAAAAAACACTACCACCCTTAATAGATAAATCATATATTCACTTTAATATGAGAATACCATCACTGACTAAAAAGAATACCATAATTCAATACAAACTATACCAGGACTTTATACATCTAATACCACGCTTATATGCAAAAAGTATAACCACCTATAATAGATAAGTAACACATTTACTTTAATATGAGAATATCATCAGCGAATATAAAGAATACTATGCCTCAATTAAAACTATAACAGAACTCCATATATCTAATACCATGCCTATGTATAAGGAATGTTACTACTTGTAAAAGATAAGTCACACCTTCAGTTTAATATGGGAATATCATGCCTTAATTAAAACTATAGTAGAACTCTGTACATCCAATACCAATTGAATATAAAGAAAACCGCCACTTATATCATATAAGTCACACCTTCACTTAATATAAGAATATCATCGCTGAGAATAAATAATACCGTATACAACCTTCACACATTCAATACCACTCTTATGTATAAAAAAATATCATCACTCATTACAAAAATTTCAATGCCTTAATACATTTGTAATACTTATTGAAGAAATTACAATGCCTCACTATCAACACTCATTATTAAATATCATATACAACCTTCATACATTCTATACCATTCCTGTGTATTAAAAATACCATCACTAATCATAATGCCTCAATAGAAATTATATTATAAGTTAGTACATTCAATACCACTCCTATGTACCAAAATTACTATGTTGTATTTAAAAATAGCAACATCTTTAGTGAAAAATAGGAATTCCATCTCTAAGTACAAGTTATACCCTTTATTTATAAAATGTCACGTATATAAACTAAAAAGATCATCATTCGATAAATATAAGTAAGTCATACACATTTTAAAAGGAATATAATGAGTGAGTGGAAGGGACATCATACCTCAATATCAAAGGCCAAAAGTGTATTTTAAATCCTAACGTTTACACCATAATATAAGTTGAACCCTAACATTTTGGAGCATTCAATTTGAACCTAACGTTTACAAAATGTTCAAAATAAATCCTATGAGGACGGAAAATTTAATAGGAATTACACTTTTTCAGTTAAATGTCACTTTATATAGGACGTGGATTTTTTTTAAAAAATTTACCCATTAGTAGGACCCAATAATTGCTAATGTGGCATTTTTTAAGAAATGAAAGTGGGTCCTATAACTTCAAAACTTACCATTTAACCTTCAATAAATCCTTCAATACTCACCATTTCACATTATACACCAATTCTATTCAATCACGAATACTCATCGTTTTGTCCCTAAATTACAAAATCCCTAAATCCCTAATTCTTCAAATGATTGAAGAACCAAATCCCTAAATCTCCTACACTTTGTTCAAACATTCGCAGAAACTTACACACTGTTAGTGCAGTCGTAGGAACAATAGACCTAATCATAGTAGCACGTTCAATTGCCTCCCATACACCTCTGTAGGATTTCTGTGAAAAAGATAGGGAAAATACATCATGGTTGGTCCATTGTTTTGTTTGGCTTTTAATTTATGTTTATTATATATTGCAAGCCCCTATTCCTTATTTATTTGATGATTCTTTCATCTGGTTGATTGTTTATGTTTATTGTAATATTATGGTTTCATATTTTCAATCTAAGCATGAAATGTTTGTTGAGTTGTTCCATGTATGTTGTGGTCCCTTATTATTTGATTTAGTTGCTAAGATTTCTTGTTGGCAGTGAATATGTTGGTAAAGATAAAAGTAACAGGGTTATAAGAAATTAAATTTCCTTTGATCAACAAATTATGACAAACTAACTAATTATTAAACATTAATTTGCAAAGTCAATTACGACAGTAAAATTTATAAGTTAGAGGAGATAAAATCTGTAAAAAATAAAGAACAATACATGGAGCTTGTTAATGTACCTAGAGGAGAAACGTCATTGGAGTGGAATGAGTTTATAAATCCAAAGTAGATAAGTACAAAGCTCGACTTATTATTAAGAGTTACAAGTATAAATATAAGTAAATTATACTGAATTATTTGCATTAGTGGCTAGGTTTAATATAATGAGAATCAATGAATGGTGGTGGCTTAACAGCCCAAAATACATGGCTTATGCATCAGCTAGATGTAAAATCAACTTCCATCTTGGTTAACTACAAAAACATGTATTTATTAAGCAACCTTCTTGGATTTATTAAGTCAGATCATAAACACAACTTTAGACTTAAGAAAATATTTTATGGACTAAAAAAACTCTTAAAGTTTGATATAGTAACAAATTGATGATGAAATTTTTGTGCGTAAAAGAAGTATGTACTTGAGATTCTTAATGTGTTCAAAGTGGGAAATTGTAATTCAGTAGCTACACCAGTAGAGAAAAGTTATAAATTGGTGAAGGATCCTAGAGGGCAGCTTGTAAATAGCACATTATATAAGCAAATAATTAGCAATTTGATGTATATGACAGTTATTAGACTAGACATTATAAATAGTATAAGCTTAGTTAGTAGGTACGTGAAGAAACTAAAGCATTAACACCTCTTAATAGTAAAGAGGATATCGAGACATCTTAAAAGCATAATGGTCAATGTTTTAGTTTATAGAAAAGGTGTTCCTTGTAAGTTGATAGGTTATGTCTTTTCTCTTAGTTCTTGGATTTTAACTTGGAGCTCTAAAAGACAACCATTTTCACTTTCTCATCCATAGAAGTTGAGTAGTTGGTAGTACTATCTAGAGCTTTTCAAGCAATCTAGATAAAAACGATTATTAAAGAATTGAAGTTTGAATAGAAGGAAGGAAATGAGATGTTTTATGACAGTTGTTTTGCAATCAAGATGTCCAGAAATTTAGCTGTCCATGGTAGAAATAAGCATATCCATGTAAAATATCATTCATTATAGGAATTAGTAGAATAAAGTGGTATTCAAATGATTTACGATAAAACAGAAGATCAATTTGCTGATATCTTTAATAAACCTTTTAAATGCTTATGTTTGGGTGTAATTTTAGATGCTTGAATTATAAAAAGTTGACAACAACTAAGTTATCTACTTTCTTTTAAGTTGAATCTATGGTGTTAATGATTTGGCTACATTAAAGTGAATATTCCTTTTGATTTGGCTAATTATTTCCCCTTAATTGTGAGCAGGTGTCTAATGACCTAATTTAGTAGTATGAGGTTGTTTTATGGTGGAAAGTTCGTAATAGAACTGGAGTTGAAATATGTTGATGAGCAAACAAGTGTTTTTGATATAGTAGACCTTAATTATGTTAGGTACAGGCAAATATGTGAGATGGGAAAGACGTTAGGATACCTTTAAGCACATAAAGCCTATTATAGTGTACTTGATTTTCTATATAGTGAGCCATTGAGATTGATTGAATCAAATCAAAGTTATATAAGGGTCATTAACCTTAAGAAAATCTACCAAATGATTGATGTTTATGTAACTCATTTATTAGACACCCTAATCCTTGCACCTGAGATATTGTCCATAATTGAAAGAGAAGATGGAGATAGTAAGGTGAAGAGGGAAGTTGTCGAGTTGGTGTAGGAGTTCCTGAAGGAGTTGATGAAGGGGTAGGTGTAGGAGTTGGTATAGGAGTTAGTGAATGAGTTGATGAAAAAGTTAATGAAGGAGTTGGTGTAGGAGTTAGTGAAGAAGTTGGTGAAAAAGTTGACAAAGGATTTGGTAAATAAGTTAGTGAAGGAGTTGATGTAGGATTTGATGAAAAGATGGATTATCACGATAGAGACCAAAATGATGGTTTTTATATAAGTTGACATTCTTGATGACAACTAAACAGTTGACATTGACTCGACTGATTATGGTATTTTTAGTAATAGTGATGAATATCCAAGTAGAGAAGAACCTCGTGAACCATTGCAAAGACCTAGTACTAGTATTAAGCATAATCTATCTGATGTGGCAACATATTGGAGATTGAGGATGGAGTTTGGATCAGCTAAAAAATTTAGAGATTTTGTTATATATTACTCAATACGAACATGATACAATGTTAACTTTAAAAAAGTGAAAGTTTTTTATATTGGTTGTGACAAGAATGAGAGGTGCTTTAAAGTGAAGACATGCAATCTGACCATAATTGTTTTACTACCAACAAACTTAAATTTTAGGGAAAGAATACTTGAGAAGCCTATTATCTCGACAGTGAAGACGGTTAAAGAATGCAGAGAAAATTTGACTATATTTGCTAACTCAAGTATGTGTTGAGTAACAAAGAAGAGATTGAGAAAAGAAAGAGCAACTGATTATGTGAATAAATATTCCAAACTAGAAGGATACGTATATAATTTAAGGATTAGTGATCTAGGATCAATAGTAAAGTAACAACTGGCAAGGAATGAAGAAACATGTTTCTTACAGGTATGCAAAATTAAATTTACACATATCATTGATAACTATATTTATGATATTTATTCATTTATTCATACTTCTTTATCTGTTTTGTGTTGTTTAAAAGATTGTACATTTTCTTTGATGCTTTAAAAAGAGAATGAAAGCATTTGAGACCAACTTTTGGTATTGATGGTTGCTTTCTAAAGACAAAATTCCAAGGCCAACTAATGAGTGCAATTCGAAGGGATGGTGATGGATGGATGCATCCATTGGTTTGGGCTATTGTGGAGGTAAAGAATCCTGATTCTTGGACTTAGTTTATGAATTTGTTGGCTTCTAACTTAGAATTAAATAGTAGTGAAGGATTTACAATTATATCAAATATACAAAATGTATTTTATTCTTCATTTATCTATATTTTATTGTTATACAAATTTTATATTAACTTAATCTTTTCTATTGTTATAGGGATTGATTAGGGTTGTGGAAGATACATTATCATATACCACTCATTGAATGTGTGTAACATATACCACTCATTGAATGTGTGCTATACACATATACAACAATTGGCATATGAATTGAAAAGGAAAGGATTTGCTGAAGTAGTTTTGGAATTATGCATGGTCAATTTACATTGAATATTTCAATGAGAAACTGAAAAAACTAGATAAAATAAAACCTAGATGTGCATCATCATTACTTAGATATCATAAGGAGAGGTGGCCAAGATGTTACCAGTCTTTTGAATCGAAATGCCTGATTTTCAATAACAATATGAGTGAAACTTTTAATGGATGGATCTTGCCAGTAAGAGAGAGGCTAGTTATTAGCATGCTTGAAACCATTAGAATCATGGCAATGAAGAGGCATGCAGATAGGAGAGAATGTGTGCTTGGTTTAGAGTTCGATGTTACACCAAGGATTATGAAGAAGTTAGAGAAGAATAAGAAAGATGCAATGCAGTAGAGAATAGTTTTGAATAGTGATTAAACATATGAAGTATCAAAGGGTGATGACAAACATATTATAAGGATTGGTAGACATCAATCATATAGTTGTCAAGCATAGGAGTTTTATGGATATCCTTGTAAGCATGCTATAAGTGTTGTTCACCATTCCAAGAAATAGCTAGAGGCATTTGTAGATGATTGCTATAAGAAGTCCAAATTTCTTGTATTGTATAACATGTGTTGTCAACCTCTTAGAGGTGTAATTTTCTAGCCTATTATTGATACAGAAGTAATAAACCCCCCACCTAAAAGAGATATGCTAGGAAGACCTAAAATAGGTAGAAGGAGATGAGTAAATGAGCCTAATAAGTTGAAAAATCCAAATAAATCGACTTGAAAAGGTCAAGTACAAAAATGTAGAAAATGTGACAATTCTGGCCACAATGCCAGAAAATGTAAGCATGAAGGATCAACTCAACCAGCTTAGTAATTTCCACAGGTATAAAACATTCTTTGATTATCAAACCTTATTTTGATTGCTGTGTATTACTTCATATATCTAATGATATTTATGGCATTCTTTGATTATCAAACTAATTAACAATAATATTTATGTCATATTTATTAGGTCATCTCTGAGGTCTCTTCCCAAGTTGAACATATGTCGTACCGAGCCAACACATCAATGTTGTGAGAATATGACCATTCATCACATTATTGATAACTTTCACAAATGAATATTGTTAACGACATGTGTGTTTATAGGTTGCTAACTCTTTGCATAGTAGTAAATGGAAGTATGAAGAAGTTGATCCACATTCCTTCAAGTTGTCTTTTGAACTAAGAGGTATAAGGTTCAAAGGACAACCAAGCATCACTTCCTAACAGTTACAAACCCAAGCAATAAGGAGGAGAGCATCAGTGAATCAACTAGTACATGATCAACCTTCTCAGTCAAGTGCAAGTAAAGGAAGCAATTATGGTTAATTCCTAGACTATAAATTAATGTTGTATATGTGCTGTTAAAACTTTTGTTATCAGATCCAGACACTTTTATATATAGATGGATAGATCCAATCACTTTTGTATATGGATGGACAGATGTTGTGGTGTAATTATTTACTTATATATTGCTCCAATTATTTATTGTCATATAATTACTTTTGTACATACTTGTTGATGATTTTTACAATTATTAATTAGGCATCATTAAGGCATCTTTATGAATAACAAAACAATAAAAACAAAGCACAATATATTACAACGTAGTTCAAATAAGGGTTTTTCATTTATCATAATTCAGGTTATAAACAAAATACTATAATTTAGTTCTATTTACCTATAACAGTAACAACAACAACAATTCAGTAAGAATTTCACTGAAACGTGGGGTCTTAAGAGGTCCAGTAGTACTTAGTCTTATCTCTAACTAGTAGAGAGATTGTTTATGAATGACCCACATGAAAAAAAGAAAATAAAATAAAAACAATAAAGTAAAATAAAATAAATACTTAATAAATAAAATATGACATAACTAATATACTTTAATAATAATAATAATAATAACAACGACGACGACGACAAAAAGAAGAAGAAGAAGAAGAACAACAACAACAATACGGCTACGTAGAAAAATGCTTAGGCTAAATTCTTAAGAGGTAAGTACTATATATTTAAAATTTTAGGCTAAATACAAAAGGAAAATGCTAAAAGCCCTATGAGAACAATAATGATCTCTTTTTGAGAAATCCTTTATCTGTATCCTAATACGCTAAAATTTTCTATTTCGGGCCATATCCTCAATAAGTTCCAACAATGTCATATCATTCTTTATCACCTCCTCCCAATTCTTCTTAGGCCTTCTTTTTTTTCTTTTGCAATCTCTAAGTACAATCTTCTCATTGAAGTGAGTGTCTTCTCTTAACATGTCCAAACCACCGAAGCCTTGTCTCTCATATTTATTTTTAATAATGTTAGCCACCTTTAATTTGTCCCTTACCATTATATTCCTTACCTTATTTCTTCTCGTAAGGTTGCATAAACAATGTAGCATCCTCATCTCCGTCACCATTAGCTTATGACGATGCACCTGTATGATGGGCCAACACTCCGCCTTATAAACCATAGCCAACCTAATCACTAAACAATAAAATTCAACTTTAAGCTTGAGTGGTATCTTCTTGTCACATAAAAGTCATGATGCACTTCTCCATTTAAGCCACCATGATCTGATTTGGTGAACTATGTCTTCATCAATTTCTCTATTATTCTGGATGATAGATCATGAATACTTAAAACACTCATTTTGTGGTATAACTTTTGAACCAATTATAACACTCACCATAAGCACAAAAACCCCTATTACGATAATCAAACAACAACAACAACAATAATAACCTAGTAAAAATCTTGTTCAATGCGAGGTTTGGGGAGGACTAGTGTATGCAGTTTTACCCTTAACTAGTAGAGCGGGTGCTTTAGAATGACCCACAAGAAATAGAAATAAATAAATAACATTAATAATAATAATAATAATAATAATAATCATCATCATCATCATCATCATCATCATCATCATTATCATCATCGTTGTCATCATCATCGTCATCAATTTTATTGTTTCATATTATCGTTGTCATCACTATCATATGTAGGAAAATAATAAGTAGGAAAATAATAATACGAATATTAATACTATTAATAATAATATGTAGGAAAATCATAGTACTAATTATTATAAAAATAATAACAACAACTAATACTAATACTAGTAGTAGTAGTAGTAGTAGTAGTAGTAGTAGTAGTAGTAATATTATTATTAATTAATTAATTAATTAGTAATTAGGAGATGATTAGTACTTGTCTAAATGCCCTATTACGATAATCACTAAAATATATTTCAAATTATTTTTCTCTTTTGTCAACAAAATAATGTTTTCTTTCATTAGCTTTAGTTTATATTAACAATCTTAAGTATGGCTATAGTGGTCACATTTTACTGTGCTATAACCATATCAAAGTTTTAATTTTTATGATTTCTAAGTTTGACCAGATTAAATTACTTCATTCAAGTTACCTTTGTCTATATTTCAAATAATTGTTCATTACACAAGCAACTATGGTCTAACCTATTGTCAATAAGAAATGACAATAGTTTACTTTGTCTTATTTTGAAATATTTCAACATCACTCTTTATAAAAACGAATATGAAGTCTATTTACTACTAGTATTGAAGATTTTAAACATTACATCCACCTAATAACTTTTTCATATTTGAACTATAATGTTAACTTCTTTATCTAAAAAAAACAATAATGAACAATTAGATAAGATCCTTTCTGAATGCTTAGGCTCAATTCAACAACCATCTCGTAACAAAACACAATCCTTTGATGTTGGATAGGAGCATAAATTAGAGAGGAGATATAAGAGAGTAACCATTCAAATTTAATAACAATTTTCTTAATAAGATTGCATATTTTAGTGAGGTTATATTCAAAGGCCTAAGCGCCCCATTTTAGGGTCACACTCTTTATAATTGTGTCATAAAACTTTTATTAAAAATGAATTGAAGAAGCTTAGTGCAATGGGGTTTAATGACACTAAAGTAGAGGTTATCAGAACTAGAAAAGAGCTTGAAGATGTTCAAAACGTTCTTTAACATTTTCCCTCCACAATAGACTTATAGAGAAATAAAGAGGAAGATTAAATTCTTGCTTACACATTGTAGGGTTTTACAACTCCTTAATATTCAACAAAAGTTGAGATTGAATGGGCTTCAAAAAGGAGACCTCAATATTAATTTTTTTTCATAATGCAATAACTTAGAGATGCAACTTTTAAAAGATCTTTAATTTCATTAATGACTATGGAGAAGTCTTCAACACCCAAAAGTATATCAAAGTTGAAGCAAGAGATTAGTATTTTAAGCATCTAAACATGTTGCAAAAATTCTTAAAGCTTTTAATTTTTGAAAAAACTTTTTCTTTCAAATTCCAGTTAAAAACAACATAAATATCACATATGAAACAATCAAATGTTGTTTATATGATGATTTCAATCAGCTCTTAAATTAGAACCGATCTAATTAAATTCAACTTAAATGCATAATTTATTATAATTATCTTAAATTATTAATTTGAATTAAGTTTAAATGATTTGGGTTGAATTTAAAAGTTAAGATGAGTTACAATATTTAATTAGTCAATATATAATGTTCATAACACGTGTTTCGTCATTGTTTTTTAATTAAAGTCAAAGAGAAATTTTTCCAAAAGTTCAAAAACTATCAGAAACTTTTTTAAGAATTTCAAATATTAGAAATTTTTAATTTTTTAAAATTACATGAGATTTATATTTCTTTTACTCAAATATTTATTAATACACAAAAATTACTATACAAATAAATTTCCCACTCCATGCACTTGGAAAATTAAAATCATGTTCTCAAAAAAATTAATATCGTAATATAATTACTCCATTCATTCAATCATTAAACATTAGTTATAACATTAAATTCTAATAAAACAATCTTGAGATGAAGTTTATGTATTCATACTAATTTTAAACCTAAAGTGCGCATAAATTTAAGTAAATCAATTTGTCCTCTACAGATCTAAACTATATTACAAAAGAAAGGTATACCTGCTTAGCAATGCACCAAAAGTTTAAATTTGATGTCCAGGATTCGAAGATTACGTGAATTTATTATTTAGCCTATGTTTAGTTGGATTTATACTAGTGGAGTTTTTATTAATAGAGCTTTTTTTGTATATCTTTTTTTAAAAGAACTTTTTTTAAAAAGCTAGTTAACTGTGTGACTGTCATTTAAAAAAGAGCTTTTTTGAAAGAACTTCATACA
>JANKOD010000191.1:6023599-6036977 GCA_026284645.1 Erythroxylum acuminatum
ACCTGTCCCTTTCGCTTTCTCCTCCTTTTTTGTGCTTTTGCCCATCTGTTTTCCCTTTTAACATTCCAAACAAGGCCAGAACACACCACCTTGCCTGCTAGACATTACTAGTAGCAGCAAAGCGTCTACTTTCATGTGAGGAGACTCTGAAGACCAGCACGGCATGACTTACCTTTAGTTCAAGCATTTAGTAAATTAACATTTAAATGCACAAATTGAAAGACCTCACAAATCTTTACTCTCTCCGATTCATAATAAGTATCGTTTTAGAAAAATGCAAGCTTATTAAGAAAGCTAATGAAATTATAGATATACTTTTATTAATACTCTCACGAAGTTACCTCGTGACCCCGGTTTTGTGATCTGTGTAATTAAGATGAAAGAGAAACTAAAGGTTAATTTTGAAAGTAAAATTATAAACATGCATACAAAGTCAATAATGACACTTATTTTGAATAATTAAAATATATCTAAAACGATACTTATTATGAATCGGAGGGAGTATCATATAATTTTACTTCCTACCTTCAATTTTGTTTAGTACACATTTTAAAACTAATTTAAACTTGTTTTGTTTAAATTTACTATATAATAGTTAATATAGGTTACATTTACAACAATAACAACAACAATATCCGGTAAAAATCTCGCTAAAGCGAGATCTGGAGAGGTTCAGTAGTACGCGGTCTTACTCCTAACTTAATATAGATTACATGTATACAAATCAATGATTTTAAACCTAGACTAAAAGTTAAATCAATATGACAAGAGGTTTAAAATTTAAAAGGTTCAACCAGTATTAGAACATTATAAAATCGGTTAAAGATTAAATAAAATTAATGAATTTAAAATATGATTAAAAAAATATCCGTATCTGCCAAAAAATTTAAATTTTAATTGAAAAGAGATTATTAAATAAAATTTAATTGATTTATTTTAATTTATAAAAACTTATTAATTAATAAAAATTGACCAGTTAATTAAAAAATTGATCAGTTTTCAGTAACAAGAGTTTTTTAGTAAATTGAACAAAAAAGTTAAAAAATTAGACGGTTCAAGATTTTTACATTTAAACCGGCCAAATAGATTAAGTTTTTTAATCATTACTCGAAATCTCTTTTAATTTTATAATTTTACCAAAAAAATTAATCCTATTAATTGTGAAAAATGAATTCACAAGTTTATATAGCATTATAATTCCCCAATTATTATACTGAAAAAGAAGCAGGTTCATATCACTTGTTTTCATTACTCTACTCTGTTCCTACCTACTCTACGAGTATTCATCCATTCATTTTTTGTGCGATAAGTAACAAATGTTTTTTGTTATTTTTCTTAGTTCAGAGACTTCAGTTAATCACTTAATTGTTTATATAAAGCTAGTCTGCCTAAAGTCGTTAGCCAATTACCGTTAGCTCTTTCTCTCTCACAAATCCAATTCAAACAAGAATGCAATTCATCTTCCTTCTCTCTTATTTATATTGTTTGTATTGTACTGTTGCATTTCCCTAAAAATCATTCTTCACTTTTATCACTAACGAGACAGAAAGTGATTTCAACACCCCAGATACATGTATAAATGCCAATGGTAAGTAGCTTTCACTGGGAAAGGCTGTTTATGTCTGTAAAGGAACAAAAAGTAAAAGGGTGGTCAATCATACGGGAATCACAATGCTCAATGACTTCTGCTCATCGGCTCCTACATGACCCGTCCCTATATGGGCATGTGTTCGGTAAAACAGTACCAACATTTGATTAAGTTTTATACAGGGAAGTGAGAATCTGCTAAAAGGTTGACTTCCTTTCTTTGTTCGTGTTGGGTCTTTAATGGAAATTAGGCACGGAGGAGAAGAAGAAAAGAAAAATACAAAGACTAAAAGCTTGACTTCCACTTTTGTCCGTGTTGGGCTTTTAATGTAAATTAAGTATGGATGCGTAGGATTGCGAACAGGACAGCTCACTCTTTATCTCGGGTAGCCTTATTATATGCAAACCTTCATAGTTAGGGAATTAGTCCTCCTTGTCTTGGTCCTATTTTATTGTTAGATAATTCTGATTGTACTCCATCTAATAGGAAAAGGCTTGTAGGATCTGGGTGTATGAGGTAAGCTTGCTGGCTTGGGTTTAGTTTTTAGCCTTTCGTTTTATGGGTTTTCTCGTCAAAAAAAAAAAAACAATAGCATAACACAATATATTTATTCTAACTAGTATAATTGCATCCTCAAAGATCTTAACATTCAAAAACATAAACTATAGCATGAAAACAAACTCGAGAATCTTAGTACTCATTTTTACAATATATTATTTATTGGAAATGTGATTAAAGAGGACAACAAAACAATCAGTGAATAATTGTGTATACATATTTGGAAAATATCAACTTCCAAATAATTATCCAACTCATGTGTATGAAATCATATATCTTTTCTCCTTGTGAATTCATTTAAACGGAAATTCAAACTAATAAATTTATTACTTGATGAGGATGTACATGTATTAATAGAAGTGAAACCTGACATTTAACTATTGTGGTCGAGCTCTTTATCTATGCTTAAATGGTAATTATAAAATACATCATGCCACAACTACTTAATAATTTGAATTAGTATTAAAGCTTAATCACCATAAAAATTTTAAATAATAATCGAGTACAAAAAGCTTGTACCACAAATCTAAAACAACAATAATTATCATGATATTACCAATCATATTATAATAACTATCACATTTTCTCATTCATGTTTGTCATTATTTGAGTCACATTATTAGTTGGTGGATTTCTCATAGTTAGTGCTTATGTGCATGCAAAATTCACCACTTAGATAATGCTAATTTTTTTTGAAACGTAGATAATGCTAATTTAGTCTCACATATATTTTTTTAAAAAAATGTGAGTAGTTGGATATTTTGTGTCAAAAAATAACTTAATAATAGTATTAAACACCTTTAATTTCTAAAAAAACCTTCTTTTATTAACTCCCATTACAAATCTATCGATAAAAAACGCTATCAAGAATAATGTTGTTTCAATTGAATAAACATATCCATATACTTAATGATGATATTAAGCATTTTGAATATCAAATTCTATCTTATTGGGTAATCTGGACATAACTTCCTAATGTAAAGAATGTATAATTGTCATACTATTTTTCAAATTTCTCAACTCATTTAGGTATTGCACTCCGATAGACTACATTATCTTAATTTGCTTCTATCTCTTATTTGATAATCTCCAACCCGTCATTTACAATTAAATTCATTATATATGTAAAACAATGTATATGAAAGATCCTCTCATCTATCAAGAAGCTCCTAACTTGCAAATTGCTCTTGGATTTATCAATTATAGCATCATTTGTATTATAATTAATATGACCCCCACTAATAGGACTAGTGAGATTTGATATCAATATAACAACACCAAGGACCATTCCATTGAGACAAGTTTTATCCAAGAAATTGAATACAAAAAATATGAATAACAATATGAATCGCCGTACTCATAAAAAGATTGAGAGTGATAAGATTATAAGGTTTGATTGCCACTAGCAAGTTAGATAAGATTGCAGGTATTTAGTGAACCAAGGTTTTTTATTGATCAATAATAATGATAAGCTATCAGTTACAATGATAAGAAAGACTTTTATAATTAAGTAATCTTAATTGAAATTGATAATAATATAATTGCAACCTCTCGATTCATAAAACTACTCCTAAATATTCAATTAGATTTGAAGTAATCATAACAATAATTAATTTACAATTAAGATATCTCTTCAGTTGTTTATTAATATGATATTTGCAGGTCTATTAAGCTACCAAATCTCGTTGCACACCTTAACACAAATAATTTGATTCACTCTCTCAATTTATTACCAAATATAGGCATAACAAATATCACAAAGCATTGATATATCTGTTGAATTCAACAAGAATAAAGTTCAACAAAACAAATCGAGAACAATCCCTAATATGGATTTAAAAACCCATAATCATGTTTAACATCCCAGTAATCCAAATAAACATTCAAGACAATGAAATATTGAAGATAAAAGAAAGAAAAAATAGGTGGAGTCTTGATTTGAAAATCTAGAATTTATGGAGCTTCTCTTTGATCTTCTTTGAATTTGGTGTGCTGCCTAATTTTTTTTAATATTTTCCTTAAATACTTCTTGAGGCTTCTAGGATTGTTTATAGGGTTTTCCTAATTAATTTGGTTCCAATAATAGCCCTTAAAAGTCAAAAGTACAAAAAACGTTGTATGTTAGAAGACACCGCATTTGCCTTTTTCATGCCCTCTGTCATGATTCTAGCTTATGCCACAATTGTGGCAAAGAGTTCATCCTCTTGCCATGCACAATAGTGACATTTTGCACAATTGTGTCTACTCCATTCTTCAATTTCTTCACTTTTCTTGTTTCTATTCACTAACAAACACATCAAATACCCTTTTAAACATAAAATTAAGATCAAATTCTTACTCTAAACCAATCAAACAATTAAAACACGTAAAAACACTAACAAAAACACAATTCTAAATCCTAAACACACGATTATCGTCTAAGAAAATACTTAAAAACACACTCAAACACCTAGAAAATATACTATAATATACACCTATTAACATCTCCACACTTAAATCTTTGCTTATCTTTAAGCAAAACTAAAACCACAAGCAAACAAAACACAAAAACACAAAATCATGCAACATGCAATGATGGTACAAAGGTGTCAAATCTTATGGAATTTACTTAACCTCAAACTTAAACCACTTGAAGAGTGCCAACATACTAACTTATTCTTTTCATGTTTAAGTGCTTTTATTTGAATATACATATTAAACAAAATGTTAACACCTTATTCATACACCTATGGTACTTGTAAGTATGCACTTATTATTATTGATCAATTAAAAAGGTAAATTATCACTAAGTAACCCTTAATAAAAACTCTTGCTACTTTTAAAAGATCAGTAGGTTTAATTTTATTGCAAACACCATCTTTTTATATTTTCTTTAATGATCACTAGTCTTTTAACGCAAAAGCAAACAACTTGCCATGAATGTCCCTCGATTTTTTATTTAATTTGGTTCGAGTATCATTATAGCCTTTTGACTCGAAGAAAAACATTTTTCATGAATGCCCTCGATTACTCAGCTATATCACAACTCTCAACTGACTACTAGCTCTATTCTTAACCCAATTTTCTTAAAAAGGTCAGCGGAATAGGTATTTTATTTAACACACATTTTTTCCACAATTTCTTAGCCTACCTTATTTCTTCTTAGGCAATCACTCTCATGAAAGGGTACTAATGATGCTAACCAATTTAATTGAATGTAATTATAAATGTATACAAACAATTGTCATAAAGTGAAAAAAATAAGTCATATCCTAATTATCATGCATATTTCATCCCAAAGACACTTAAAACATAAAATTCACAAGTTACTATTTCTTTACAATTTAAATGACCATGTTCAAAGTAAGCCAATTCCATTTAATTTATGCCATTGACACATTTACACAATGAACATATGATGCAACAAAATGTTCACACTGTGCCAACCTAATCAAAACTAACACAATGCAAATGCAAAATTCACACTCAAATGATATGCAAATGCATAACCGTTACCATAATTAAACAATACATTGCCCTTAATGTGGAAAACAAAACAATACATATAAAAAGAAATAACAATAGATAAAAAGTAAGAGCAAGAAAACTTATGGTGATTCGGGTCGAGATGGTGTTGGAGAGGGAACTTAAAGACACTTCATACCATAAAGATCCATCAATTTAACTCCCTACAAAATAAAAATTACAAAGCACCAACAAAATAAAATGAAAATGAAAATAAAACATATCCTAATTATTGGGTTGTCTCCCAAGTAGTGCTTGTTTAATTTTGTTAGCTTAACGTATCCTTCACTTTACCATCAATTAGGGTCTCGAATTAGTGGTTTCTTCTATCGGTTTCTGCACATATCAGTTTAATATCCTGAGAGCAAGCCACAAATTGTAAGATAATAATAAAGAAATAATGTATAAAATTAATTAAACCAATTGACTCCATTAATGCCCTTGTTGAAAATAAACTGCTACTAAAACTAGGAATAATAAAACTCCCTTCATCTTTAATTGAATTAAACAACTTGTATCGTGAGAGGTAGAAACCATTCATACTTAAAACAACTACCAATACTTCATTAATAGTTTCGAAAATTGGCTCCTGCACTTGCTCTTTTAACAAATCAACTACATCAATTCTCATATACATGAGCTGCCCTCATTCAAATTCTTTAATACTTTATTCATATATAATTCTACTTATTTATTGCCAATCCAAAGGATGAGGTTGTTGGATCCCACTTTCGGAGCCCAACATTCGGAGTCATAAGACGAAGCAAACTCATTTCTTCGACTCATACCCTTACTTTGATTCAATCGACCTTTTTTGAATCAATTCAGAATGCTACTAATTTTATGGAGAGATAGAATAATATGTTAGGAACCTATTAGTTCAAGAATTAAGTCATTTGGAAGTCAGACTAAGGAGATATAGCCAAAATATTGAAGGATGTTTGTCAGCCTCCAACCGTCAACGTCACCATCGTCTTAAGTAATAGCAGGGTCACCATCGTCTTAAGTAATAGCGGGGTCGCCATCATATTAAGCATTCAAAACAATACCAAAAGATATAAATTCTTATGGAGAGATATAGGAATGTGTTAGGAAACTATTGCTTCAAAAATCAAGTCATTTGGAAGTCGAACGGAGAAGTTATGGCCAAAAGAATCAAACATGATTTTTTCCCTCATCACATTGTACCTGTTTCGGGAAAATTGGCATAACTTTCACTAGAGATATCGGATTAAGATTGTATTAGGACGATTTCAAAGAGGACTTCGAGATCTACAACTTTTATGAAGACATTAAAGAGAGATTCTGCTATTTAAAGAGCCAAAATCTTAAATTTCCAAAATTGCAGATGGATCAGACGAAGTGACCTAGTCCTAGACGAAAGGATTCGTCTCAGACGAAGGGACTCAGTCCCAAAAGAAGGGACTTAGTCCCAGAAGAAGGCATTCGTCTCAGACGAAAGGACTCCTACAGGGTCTTCCTTACAACACGAAGAGTTCTAAATCACTTCATTTACTAAAGTTGTTCCGTATATACATCCCAGTAACATCCTAACTTGTAATGGTCATAACTCTCGACTCTGATATCCAAAAATTGCACACTTTATACCGTTGGAGAGCTAAAACGATAAACTACAACTTTCTAGAGATAACTTTATCTAATTTGGCCTAGATTATTCCAAATTTTTCTTGGAAGTCAAAACACAAATTCTACACCTATGAAGCGATTGAAAATGCAATGTGAAGACTTAGAAAGTCATATGCAAAAAGCAATCATATTTCATTAACAAATCCAAACACAATTTGAGCCTAGCTTTAATTACATATCAACATACACATCAATAACTTAATACAAATACAAATGGATACTCAATGTTTGATATGCTTATAAAGCTATCCAACAATCACTAACTTAGTTACAAAAGTCTCTAACTATCTTGGAGTTTCCGATGTCTTGCAAGGTTCAACACTCGTCTTGTTTTGCACCTAAAGAGTGAAAAAATATGGGATGAGCTACAAAGCTTAGTGACTAATATATTTATAGCCATCAGCAATTGACCATAAATTCAAGCATATGTACGTGTATTTATCCAGCAATTTAAGCATTCTCTATCCACTCTAGCAATTCAAATATTAATCAATTTAGCTCAAAACTCATAACACATAACACTCAAATGCTTTATACTTGACAATTCAATTATACAATGCACAAATAAATGACGTGAGGGTTCCATGGAAACAGAATGGAGAAACCGAAGTTTACACCATGAATAAAATGAGTATATTTTCGGAGCTCATATGCCACCAATGAGCAGTAGGGAGAAGGTTCTTGTCAACGTGCACATGACGGACAGAATGGTCCCACTCTCGCCTAAATAAAAGCACGCAATCATACTCAAAATCATTTTATCAAATGCACATATGCTTTTTCTTCTTTTCGTTTATACAAAATGTTATAACCTTTTTCAAGGTATAACATAATCACAAATCATCATGCATTATCAAATCCCTACAACAATTCAAAATTCATGCAATTTAGACATACACACACATAGGCAAGAATTTGCCCAATCACACAATAACTATAAATACATTATCCACCTAATTTAGCTTGCAAAATCCAACTTAAGGTTGTTTTTCCTCTTGCTCTTGGGTAGGATTTTTTTGGTTTCCTAAAACAACCAAGGTTCCATTCAAAACAATATTCTAATAAAATTCATAAACTTTAATAATAATAAAAAATGCAATAAATAAAAAAATAGGCATAGGTTTAACCTACTCATAGTTTATCTAAGCTAGTACAACCAAAACCATAATTCAAAACCCACGGAAATCAAAATGTGTTTTATCTTCCTCCAACACAAACTCATTCTCTACTTCTTTCCCCACCTAAGTAAGAAAGAAAGATGAACTTACCTTAGACAAGCTTGATTCTTTCTCTTTCCACGTTTTCTTTCTTCTTCCCTAGCTTCTCTCACGACTCTCTTCTCTTCTTTCTTTCTTCTCTACATTTTTCTCCTCTCTTCTTTTCTTCTCACGACACATTTTATCCTTTTCTTCTAAAAATACCCCTCTTCTTTGGTTGTCCTTCCAATTTTACCCTTCTTTCATTTGGTCTACTAACTTCTTTAATCCATTAATCACCATACTATACTCTAATTTAATTATAATCTTTCTATCCAAAATTCTGATTTCTACTCATGTCCACTAAATTAATAACTCAATTCTATGAAAATAAAAATAACACAAATAAATAAATCATACATAAATAATTTGGAAAAAAATTTCGATGTCCAACATTAGTTACCTAAATCACCACATTAGTCTACTAAACTTCCTTAAACAAGTTTTTTCAAAACTTCTTAAATTCTTTTAAAGATCAAAACAAGTTTTTTTTTGCGAAAACTTGATTCAAAACCAATTCAATAATTCCCCAATTTTTTTAATATCAAGAGGTTTTCTTTAAATTTCAAAATAAAATTTCTCTTGATCATGAAAGAATTTATTCATTATATCCTTATATACAAATGATTATACAATTATTAGACTCCTAATTCATTGAAATGACCAAGATAAGGTTACAATAAGGAACCATTTGGTTATGTCTAGTAGACAAGTTTATATATAACATTATAGATAGTTTATCCCCTAATGATATATAGAAGAAAAGAGAGTCAATATATGTCAAAGTCCTTCAAGAACAAGTTATTTCTAAACTAGAGGCTACATAGGCTGAAGGTGTATGAGGGTTTAGACCTACATATTAAGGCTTTTGATTAAACAATTAGTGATATTCAAAGGTTTGAGGTAATTATTATAGACAAGGATAAAGAAATAATTTGGCTATGTTCTTTACATCTCTTTCATAAATGTATGGTAACCATACTCACATTGGGAAAGGAAATTATTAGTGTGGAAGACATCATTGTAGCATTACTTGCTCATAACCAATAGAGATATATTATTAGTGAAAGCTCTTATAGTGAAGGATTGTATATGACAGGAAATCAAGATAATCGGAGAAAGCAAAGCAAAAATGGTTCTACTAAAAGTAATTTCAGTTCTAAAGGGATTGTTTAATAAGAAGAAGCAGAATGATGAAAGGAAAACTAACGAGTTACTAAAGTTTGTTAAAGTAATATAGAGGGGTGACTTATATTACAACAACAAGGATACGCTATATGTTTCAAAAATTCAACTTACAAACTACTATATTCTAGATACGAGATGTTCATATCACATTACATAAAACAAGGAAAAGTTTAACTCATACAAATCAAGCAATTTTAGTTCTATCTGTTTGAGTGATAATAAAACTTATACAATAGTTGGATTAAGACAAGTCAAAATTAAGAGGCAAGATGGTATTGTTAGGATATTGAGTGATGTTAAGCATATACCAAAATGAGAGAGAATTTGATTTCTTTAGGCACTTTACATGTAAATGATTTTACTTATAAAATTGATAAGAATAAGCATTGGCTATATTGAAAGGATCGAGACTTGAGGTGAAGTTTATTACCTTTATTAATGATTTCTCTAAAAAAGAATTTATGTACACTTTATGAAACAATAACTTTTTTTAAGTCTTTACTAAGCTTAAATTTTGGAAACTAAAGGTGAACAACTAAAAGGGTACAAAAGCCTAAGTACTTGTAATGGTACTTACACAAACTAACTATTCTAAACAATTTGAAAGGAGCATGATATCTAGACGTATTTTACAGTTTACAAGACACCATAGAAAAGTGGCATTTCAAAGCATGTGAATAGATCAATAACTGAAAGGACTGTGTTTAAGACTAAATACAGGGCTTCTTAAACATTTATAAGAGAAATCAATCAGTATGATGTGCTATGTCATCAGCCAATCATTGCAAGTTTTGGATTAGAGAGTTATACAAGAAGTGTGGACAACGAATAAATTTGATTTTTTTGGTTAAAAGCTTTTATTTGTCTCACTTATGTTCATGTTTTCATAGATAAGAGGTCAAACTTGGACATCAAATAAATATGTCTTCATAGGCTATCCAAAAGGTGTCAAAAGATACAAGTTTTATAATTTAGTATTAAAGAAAATAGTGATCAGTAGGGATGTGACATATGATGAGTAGTCTATGTTGAAATATACATATGGAGATGTTGTACAAAAGTCATCAAGAAGTAATCTAGTCCAAAAGAAATACATTTAGAAATAGAAGAACCTATTGTCAATGTTAGAAGGACTAAAAGTTCTAGTTTAGGAGCTTAAAAAACTATTTTAAGTATAGAGTAGCATCATATTATAGCCACAAATAGAGCTAAATGCATCATTAGACCTCCAAACAAGCATGGTTAGGAAGATTCAGTCTCTTTTGCACTTATATCAATAATAAAGATCTAACTAGTTTTTAGGAGGTTGTGAATAGCTAAGAGGAAGATACATAGATGGATGTTATTATAAAGGAAAGGAAATGAGGTCATTAGATAATCACCAAATACAAGAGCTATTTAGCTTCCTAAATGTCTATAAGGTGCAAACGAATGTACAAAAGGAATCCAATAGTAATATAAAAAGAAGGGGGAAAAAAGCATATGCCTTGCCTATTGACAAAAGGGTATTCACAATAGAAAGGGATTGATTATAATAAGATATTCTCCTATAGTCAAACATATTTCCATCAAGATAATGATAGTATTAGTAGTTATTCTGGACATACACTTAGAGAAAATGGATGTGAAGAAAACTTTTCTTTATGACGATTTAGAGGAGCAAATTTATATAGAACAGTCAAAAGGATTTAGTCAACTTAGAGGGGAGCACTTGATTTGTCAATTAAGGAAGTTACCTTATGGGTTAAAGCACTCTCCATAGTAGTGTTATAAATAGTTTGACTCTTACTATATATAAATTGGCTACATGAGATATGTTAAGAGCCTTATTGATGGTTCTTTTATTTTTTATTACTATATGTAGATAATATATTAATTACTTTCAAAAGTAAGCATGATGTGAATGAACTTAAAACTCACTAGCATAAGAGTTTAACATAAAGAATTTGGATGTTGAGATGTGAGTATGGTTGTTATTTATGTTAAGAGCCTTATTGATGGTTCTTTTATTTTTTATTGCTATATGTAGATAATATATTAATTACTTTCAAAAGTAAGCATGATGTTAATGAACTTAAAACCTCACTAGCATAAGAGTCTAATATAAAGAATTTAGATGTTGCCAAGGAGATTTTTGGAGTAGAGATTCATAAGGATAAGAGATCTAGAAAACTATGATTCTATTAATTCAATTATATTGAGAAGGTGTTAGATAGATTTGGCATGAGCAATGATAAAATAGTGAGTACTCTATTGACAAATCACTTGAAAATTTCCTAGATTTGTGCCTAAAGACATGCATAGAGATTGAAGATATGTCTATAGTTTTATATGCTAAAGTTATTATATGTTATATATATGTGATAATTTGTACTAGGCTTGATTAACTTATATTATTAGTCAAATTCTCAAGTTTATGGAAAACCTCGAAGATATCATTGGGAAGCCGTCAAATGGAATTTTAGGTACTTAAGAGGTACTATAAACTATGGCATTATGTTTAGCATTCAGTAAGGTAATTTTTTGTTTTTATATATGTAGATTGAGACTATGCAGAGTATGTAAATAACATAAGGATTACCACATGATATGTTTTTACTCTTACATAAAGGCCTATTTGTTGCGAATCAATAGTTCGTCCTATAGTTATCTTATTTACAAATGAAGTAGAGTAGATGGTGGTAGCTAAAGCTACTAAGGAAGCTCTATGACTTATAAGGTTAATGAAGGAAATGGTATTAAATAAGGTGGAGTTTAAATGTACTATGATAAGTAAAATATCAATCATTTGGCAAAGAATCAGGTGTATCATACTATAACTAAGCTTGTAGATGTAATGTTTCACATTAATAGGGATTTTATTGCATTTTATCATATCTTGTTAAAGAAGGTTCAAGCATTTGAGAATGCAGTTCACATGTTGACAAACTTGGTTACAATGGATAAGTTTAACTATTGCTTGGATTTGATCAATGTCTCTAAATGTTAGATAAGGCTACTACGTAACCTATGTGATGTGTACTTTCCAAGATAGAGATTATTGTATACGACTCATATATATGGGCATGTAATCTTAGAGTATTTATTTGAATGTCTAACTGTTGGATCTCGATCCCGGAACCCAACTCTCTTGCTTAAAATCGTGAAACTTGAGCGTGCATATAACTTTGAAGGGTTATAAAAAAAATTTCATTCTTAATCCCTTGAACCCTTAAAGACATTAGGAAATACATCTTCAATCTTATAACATCCCAAAAATTCACTTACAATAGTTCCATAGTGTGCCCATGGAGAACATTCACATGCTTGAACTCAGTTCACCTGCTTGTGAACAGAATTTGGAAAACTTAAAACTTCAATTTCAATTTGACTTCTTCATGGAAATCATAGCTCTATGACTCTTGTTTAATTTGGCACAAGAATTACCTCAATTGGAGCTCTATAGCTCAAGATATCATCAAAATACCAAAGCATGCACAAAACCCTAATCATGCTCTCTTAACCGACCTCTTACTTGCTCTAATACAAACTTCCTCAAATCAACTCCAATTGCTACAAACTTTTATGGAGAGATAGCTACATGCATTAGAAAACCATTGCCACAAGAATCACCTCAATTGGAGGTCGGAGGAGGGAG
>JANKOD010000191.1:6045379-6071105 GCA_026284645.1 Erythroxylum acuminatum
TATGCACAAATAAGCAAATATTCAAATATGCAAAGCATAAAATGTACTGAATTTCCTTAATATTCTAATCCCTAATATGGGGCGTTACACATTGTGCACCTTAACACAAATAACTTGATTCACTCTCTTAATTTATTACCAAGTATAAGCATAACAACTTTCATAAAGCATTAATATATCTATTCAATTCAACAAGAATAAAGTTCAACAAAACATATCAAGAAAAACCCTAATATGGATTTAGAAACCCATAACCATGTTTAACATCCTAGTAATCCAAATAAACATCCAAGACAATGAAATGATTGAAGAGAAAAGAAAGAAAAACTAGTTGGAGTCTTGATTTGAAAATTTAGAATTTCTAGAGCTTCTTTTGATGTCTCCTCTTTGATCATCTTTGAATCTAGTTTACTGCCTGGTTTTTGGTGTTTTTCTTTTCCTTAAATACTTCTTAAGGCTTCTATGATTGTTTTTAGGATTTTCCCACTTAATTTGTTCCAAAAATAGCCTTGAAATGTCAAAAGTACAAAAAAAAAACTCGTGTATTGGAAAACACCCTGCCACGATCGTGGGAGCTACCATGATCATGACATTTCCCTTGTTCGTGCCTTTTGTCATGATTGTGTGTTATGCCACGATCATGGTAGAGAGTTCATCCTCTTACCATGCACGATCGTGGTTGCTCCATTCTTCAAGTTCTTCATCTTTTCTTCACTTTTCCTGTTTCCACTCACTAAAAAATGCATCTAACATCCCTTGAAATATAAAATTAAGATCAAATTCTTTCTCTAAACCAATCAAACAATTAAAACATTAATAAAAACACAATTCTAAGCCTTAAAAATGTGATTATCATATAAGAAAACACTTAAAAACATACTCAAACACCTATAAAACATACTATAATCTAAACCTATCAACTAGCATATTGAAAATACAAATAACGATTATTGATTTCCAACATTAATTAGGATGTAGTAAAAAAGAACATTATTATAATAGTTTAAAATCTTTGCTTCAGTATTAACAACAAACTTATACAATAAGCACAAACTCTATTAAGCCACAAGAAATAAAATATAAAGCTAATAGTTAGACCATTCCTTAAGTGCTTATATAATATCAATATTGAATTGGAACTCTTACGTAAACAATGTATCTTTCAATGAGGTGATTAGAGTCACGGCTGAGTAGATGACGGAAAAGCTCAATTCTTATTAGTATATGATAGGGACAAATTGTGGTGGTCATTTTTTTGTTGGACTTGAGATACAAGATGGAATGACTATATTTTTATTATCAAAAGTTGTATGGAGCACATGTTGATATCATTAAACAATTCTAGTATGATTTGTTTAATGATTATCGACTAAGATTGTATGAAGATCAAGATCATAGTAGTTTAGTATCAACTTTAGCTTTAGTTTCTTCTTCATCTATTGTCGATATAACTGGTATGAGTCTTGAATTTAAACAATTCACAAAGAAAAAAGAAGCTATGAATTTTTACAATAGGATAGAGTTGAACAATTATTTGCAGGTAGGTATTGTGACCTTAGTTGAAAAGGTGCAATTTAGTGTATTGTCATGGTATAAGACACATAGAAATGCTTTTCCCATTATACAAGTAATTGCATGAGACCTTTAATAATTATAGTATCTATTATTGCTTTAAAGTCTAGTTTTAGTATTGATTTTCGGATAATTAGTTTTTATCATGCTTGATTTCGTCTTAATACTGGAGAAGACCTTATATGTGCCCCAAATTGATTAGGTGATAAAGATATTTAGGATAAATTCTATTATTTATGATATGTTAGTTTGTTTACTTTCGAATTTTAACAATTATATGTTATATTATCTTATGTTATCTTTTTAATATTGATATAAGTACAGAGACCATTCTTCTAACTAAAATCTTTTCTTGAAAAAAAAAATCGGATTAGAATTAAAAAAATTGAAAATTTAAGCATTTAATTATAACTTTTTTTAAATGAGGTAACAATTACAAGTTGATCCTAAACAAAAGTCTTGAAGTTGCGTTGATTGTTAATTATTATTCATTTATTGAGCTTCTTCTTCGTGACTTTAAAATTTCCTTTTTATAGAACTAATCTGTAATTAAGACGATCCGAAACCCGTGACCCGAACTAACACTTTTGACTCGGTACAGAAAAACACGGTTGTCTCTTTGGGTGGAGATTCCGACTCACCACTGCCTTGCTCGTTCAACCTCAAGTAAAACTCCTGCTCTCTTTGCTTCTTGTGTATTTGCTTAATTATTAAATATCCCAAAGTTTCAACTTCGATGCCCCTATTAATTTCGCTATCTGCAGTCTAGGGTTCTTTTTTTTCTCTCCTTCTCTGTATGTAATTGAAGTAACAACTTGTTCTTTAATATTTTTTAATTTATGAAATTGTGGGCAAATGCACGTACTTTCTTTCTTTGTGGATTATCTTGTGTGATCTTCTTTTATTCTGTGTTCTGATTCTGGAGATATGAAATCGCTTCGGTTTTTGGTAATTCTGTTTCAATTTTCAAGTTATTCCTGTTTACATTGAAACATAAACCTCACTTTGGTTCTTGCAGGTTGGAGCTCTGACTCTTTTGGGGGCTTTCTTTTTCTAGTAATGGATATTTAACAGAAGAAAAGATTAGCATATATTTTTAGTTCAAAGATAAAGATAATTGCCATTGAATTTCAATGGCTCAAGTTAATCCTATAAATATTAGTTCCTCTGACAGTGATATTGACTTTGATGAAGTTGGAGAAGTTAATACAAATGCTGCAGGCTCCTCTTTCTCTCGGATTCTTCCAACTTGGGTGGATTCCCAGGCCTCCAGTTCAAGGAATAGAGGTCATTGTCCTACACGCATTTCACAAGTTTTGTTTTTTCCCCATGTTTTTCAAATTTTGTTTTCTTTCCTGTTTTGACTAATTTTTGTCCAAGTATCAATACTTTGAAGTTTGAATTGTAAAATGCGGTTATATGTTTGTTAGGAGAAGAAGTTGAATATGGTGCCAGATATCTGAGTGTTGAACTTTCTATCAGGTTATGGTGGAGAAAATCCAAAGGCTGATTTTCCTTCAAGATCTTATCCCAGGAATGGGAATTCGTCAGGTGTAAATGGGAATTCGTCAACAAGGCTACAGAGCCAATCTGATTTTGCAGATGACATTAGGTCATCCAATTCATTTGCGGGCCACATACATGATTCTCAGTATTTCGTAGGGAATGGGGATCTTGGACTGCATCGAGTTAATTCTCGAATTGGCAATGGTTCTGGTAAGGATTATGAGAAACTTTCATCTCAACAGGCTTTGCAGAGGACCCTTCCACCATCAGTACAGCCATTTTCATCAAGTACCAGATCAAATAACTTAAGTGCAAGTGGTACTCAGGATATCTATGGAAATATATACCATCCAGCAGGGCCAAGTTCAAGTAATGGAATGGGCTATGTGAGGGACCAGTATAGCAGGGGCAATAATGAAGACAGTGTATTATATGAAAACAGTGGAAGTCGGATGCTGCCATCATCTTTGGCACATGGAAAATCTGTCGCCTCTACCCAACTTACTGGTTCAGGTGACCCTGTATACCGATCCATGGTAGGTGAAGAAGGGGTTGATGGAGCTGATGAGAGGCTGATTTTCCAAGCAGCATTGGAGGTACTTTTTAGAATTAATTGCTATTATTTGTTTTAATCATTTCAATTACAGATATGAGTTGTTACATCTCCTTGGTTACAAAGGTGGAAAAATAATTTCTGTTTATTATTATATCGTGGTTGTTTTCATATGGGTTGCAAGCATCTGTAGCATATTGATGACAGGCTTGTAAACTTTAAATGAGCTGGGACAAACACAATGGGGATGGAAGTTTGATAGGATTATATTAAAAGGAAGTTTAAATCTATGTTACCTTTTGATTTTGATTTTGATTTCATTGACAGAAAGATTCTTGTTGTAAGGACATAGAAATGGTAGTAACAAGAAAAAAGCGAACAAGGCATTACTCGTTCATTTAAAAAAATAACCGATTGAAAGAACTAGTAGTAATAGTTAGAATTATCATTTTTTCTGAATTATCTTTTGGCTTTGTTTCCACTAAAAGCTGAATGTTATAATAGTGAAATAATAATGGAACTTGGAGTATAAGTGGTATTTTCACCATGTAAAAATTAATGCACATCATTTTATTATTCATAGTCATAGTAAACCATTTCTTGATGCAATGGAAATTAAAAAGTGGCACTTGTATTAAAATGATCTTAATGATTGAAGTAGTAGAAGAAGAAGACACTGAAACAAGGTAAAAAATTGTTGAAGGACATTGGAAAAACATTCAACATAATGTTGATTTATTCTAGGAAAAGTTGCTTTGTTGAAGTCTCTTGTTGCGCCTGAGTGACCTAAAGATGAGGACAGTTTCTGTATTTGAGATGAGGTGGAATAGTTTAGGGAAAATCACAAAAAGTTAAACTGTTTTTGCATACAATTGGGAGAAGTCTTTCAATTTTGAGAGTTTTAGTCCTTTTATTTGTTATAACAAAATCCTTTTTCTTTCCTCTTGAGTATTTAATGACAAACCCTTTTGTATTTTTTATAATAACTTTATTCAAGCAGGCTTGAAACTACCAAAAACCATGCTGAAAACCAGTTGAAAACGAACTCGAGTGCTGCAATATCTTAGAGAAAAAGAGAGCTTTGAACTTTGAAATTGTTCTTGTCGCAGCAATTTGAAAAGAAAAATTTCTACTTCTGTATTGGATGCTAAAGTAGCTTATGGTTACTTATTAACAGTGAATTTTGTCTTGTGCTCTTATGGACATGCATGAGTTTCCATGGTTTCTATGTTAAGCTCCAGTAAAGTCTGATGAAGATTAGAGTGGCTTATACTTGCAATACGATTCTACTTTATTTAGATTTTTTTTCTTGTATTTAGTTGATTAGTTCTAGTTAATAGCTATCTAGTTAGAGTTTAGTTTCAATTAGTTAATCCTGTGTCAATATCTATTTTCCATTTTTAGTGAATTATGAGATTTTCAGATCTCGAAGTGTGATAGTGATTCTTAGACCATAATCCTTTATTTTCTTTCCTTTTTTCTTAACTCCAGCTCTAAATCCAAAGCTCCAGCAACCTATATTTTCAATTTAGATGCTTGTCCTACATCAGTCTCATTCACAAGTTTTGGGCTTCTTGATCCTTTTGCTACTATTTTATGGCATAGTGTCTGTTGGAAATTATGGCAACTGTGATGCATGAATTTTGTACACATATTAGAATTATGTTACCATACAGTTTGACTTTATGGTGAATCTTGAAGTTTTTAAGTTCTTATTGCTTTATTCATGAAGAGTGAATTTTGCAGGAGATTAATCAACCGAAAGTGGAACTTGATCTACCTGACGGTTTATTATCTGTGTCTCTGCTTAGGCACCAGGTCATACCTCTTAAAATCTTCATATGACTATTTATGGGTCTGTGTGGCTGTTGATTTACAATAATTTTTAACTACAGAAGATTGCATTGGCATGGATGCTTCAGAAAGAAACAAAAAGTTTGCATTGTGCAGGGGGAATTCTAGCTGATGACCAGGTTTACTTAAAAGAGCTTATATCTTTATTTTTTGAGTTAGTTTCAATATCTTAGGTCCTGGTTTATATGATCCAAACTCAATTTTTGGTTTTGTACCCCAGGGCCTTGGTAAAACTATCTCCATAATTGCTCTTATTCAATTACAAAAGTCTTTGGAGTCAAGATCAAAGTCAGAAAGCCAGGGAAAAACTGAAGCTTTAACTTTGGATGATGATGATGATGACAACAAAGGCAATCCTATTACGGGTAATGTGAAGGAGATTTTAGATTCTAACAATGTTAAGTCAATGCCAAAAGTTGGTAGCTCTTCACAGGCATTCAGAGGTCGAAGACAAGCTGGTACCTTAGTCGTGTGTCCAGCTAGTGTTCTCCGACAATGGGCCAGAGAGCTGGATGAGAAAGTTGCGCCTGAAGCTAAACTTTCTTTTCTGATCTATCATGGGGGAAGTAGGACCAAGGATCCTGCAGAATTGGCAAAGTATGATGTTGTTTTGACGACATATACTCTCATAAATGTTGAAGTTCCAAAACAACCTTTGGTTGATGAGAATGAGGCTGACGAGAAAGATGGGGATAAGTATGGCTTATCTTCTAAATTTTCTACTGATAATAGTAAAAGGAAAAAGGCTAATGGTAGCAAGAAGCGAAAAAAGGGTAAAAAGGGTGCAGATTGTTCTTCTGTTGATTGTGGTCCTCTTGCTAAAGTTAATTGGTCTAGGGTTGTACTAGATGAAGCTCAAACAATAAAAAACCATCGAACGCAAGTGGCTAGAGCCTGCTGTAGCCTTCGTGCTAAAAAGAGGTGGTGCTTATCAGGAACCCCTATACAGAATGCTGTTGATGATTTGTTCAGCTACTTCAGGTTTCTTAGATATGAACCTTATTCTATGTACAAGGCATTTTATTTTGGTTTAAAAGCTCCAATATCAAGAAATGCTCAACAAGGATATAAGAAGATACAAGCAGTTCTCAGGGCTGTTATGCTGCGTCGTACAAAAGGTAATGGCTTTTTCTTGCTTTCTTTCTGTGCTCTGATGAAACTTCATTCTTTCTGCATGATTGAAATAGTGCATCTTTTTCTACGATTTACTGCTGTTTAAACTCCACTTTGTGTCTCCTATTTTTCCTACTGGAAATTCTTTAGTGCCTCTTAACTTTTTGATCTTTATATGAGCCTAGGACAGATCTTATTTGTAACAAGCTGGATGCATTTGCTTCAACTTGAGGGAAGACATTATGGTTAATCAATGTCATATTTGGTAATAATAATATGTCATATATTGAAATAATACTGATAGCTTGTATTACTGTAATATATTAAATAAGTGGGTTTGAATTTTATTAAGGTTAAGCCAATTTAGTTGATTCTCTATGATTTATCAGAAATTATGATACTTACTTCCTTTTGCTCTTCAACCTCTACTTTTTCCTGGCAAGCTAGTATTTCCCTCCTATTTCTATATTCTTCCATTTTGGAGCATATATTGGTTAAGTAGGAGACTACTGTATTCTTAAGTAACATCAATTTTCCTGATTGGAACTTCATCTTTATCAGCTTTATTGATGCCAATGTAAGTTTATAAAGATAGATAACAAGTAAGATATCTGAATCAATTTTTATTGTCTCTTTCTGGCTGTCTAGATGTTGGTTGTCAAACACATGATATTTTACTGAACAATGTTTTCAGCTTCACACGTAAACTTAGTAACTGCTTGTTGTTCATAATCTCTTCAACGCCATTTCCTAAACATACATGTGATTTTAAATGTAGGAACATTAATTGATGGGCAGCCTATAATTAAGCTGCCACCAAAATCAATCCGCTTGACAAAAGTAGACTTTGCTGCTGAGGAGCGAGCTTTTTATACACGTCTGGAAGCTGATTCACGATCCAAGTTTAAGGTGAGCTTTGCATGTCATGTCACTAGAGAAGTTAAACACAAGTTTTATTTCATATCTTGGTTACTTGAGTGTTTTAAATTGCAGCGGCTAGTATTTTGATTACGAGTTAAGACAAGCAAATTGTGCCATTTCATCTGATTTTAAGGGAAAAGCTCAATGCAAGGAAAAACTAGCCAGTCTCATACTACTTCATTTGGTTTTAGAGTATAAATCAAAAGCAATAATAACCTCTCAGCATTTGAAAGTTAATTGGTTTTTAATACTATGTCTATAAAAGGCACACAATATTTCCCATCTAAGTTAGAAATCTATAAACACTAAGTTGCAATGCCATTGAAACCCAGATCAGGTGGAATATACACTTTCATTTCCCCATATTTCTCTGTTCAACAACTACAGGCTACTTGATTAACAATGCAAATTCAATTCACTGTGTACTTAGAGAAATGGAGGAATAAATTACTGCTTAATCATATAATAATACCACTTACCACCGTCTTAATACCACATGGATTTTCAAGATACTGACCTTAATGAATCATTAATTTTAAAATGTTAGAGAAACAAAATCACTTTCTTCATGATGCGTGGTGGTTGAGGTAACTATTATACAATTGTGGTAGGATTTTGCTTGGGGTTTGATAGGTGCCAGTTTGATCACTTTTCCTAAGCTGTCACATTGTGCTGATCGCTGGAAAACCTGTGAAAAGTTTTAAAGTTCCTTTGATCTATTATTAAGGAATTCCATTTAAAAACATTTACTTGGAAGAGAATTGGTAATGATTTCATGAAGAAAAAGAGAAGGAAAAAAAATCTGTGGTGGTTATATGGAAATTAGAAGTCATTATGCCAATTAACCTGACCTTCTTGTGGTTTAATTATTATCCTCGTTTTTATTCTTGTAGCTTAACTATTCTGAATTTGAGTTATATTTCTAAAGTTTCTCCCTGTCTCTCTGTTGCTAGTACTGAAAAAGTTTGGATCATAATACTGCATATATTCATGCTACAGTTCTCTTATGTGAATCTGGAATTGGCAACAAGGTCTCCAAAATGGAGAAACGGTTCTCTATCTAGATATCTATTCCTGATGGTTTTTCTCTTATTTTCTTATTTGGTTAGACTGGCAATTGGTTGATTGACACAAATGTTTCTGGAAAAAAAGAAAAAAAAAGAAATGTTTAGATGGAATTTTTTGCACAATCTGAGTGAGAAATGAAGCACATCTGATGAAAATCTTTTTCTTTTTTTTTTCCCACAAGAGCTGGTGATTCTTTTGGACAGTTGCAATTTTTCATGGAGCTAGACTGACATCTTTATTCAAATGATTGACCTTGAAATCTTTCCCAATAATACTGTAGTTTAGCTTCACTTTCAGAATGATTCCTTGTTGCATATTATCTTTTCCAAATATTCTTTGTGATGAATATTATGTCTCAAATTTTTGATATGTAACGTCTAGGCATATGCTGCTGCTGGCACAGTGAATCAAAATTATGCCAACATTCTTTTGATGCTTTTGCGCCTTCGTCAGGCTTGTGACCACCCAAGTCTTGTGAAAGGTGTTATTTCTGAGTCATTTGGAAAAGAATCTACTGAAATGGCGAAACAACTCCCAAGGGATATGGTTTTGAACTTACTGAATCAGTTAGCTACTTCAATGGCAATCTGTCGTATGTGCAATGTGAGTTTTTCATAAAGTTTATATGTTGATTCATCATGGATGAACTTGTTGAGATTTTTGTTTGTGCCTCTACCATGAAGTAAGTGCCATTGAATTCCATTGTTGGGTTTTACATTAATGATACTCCTTTTCATTGAATGTCATTGAATCTCAAGTGCCATTGATCTACCCAGATGATCTAATGCTTTGTTTTTGTCCTTTTTCTTTTCATTTGATGGGTCGTGTAGAATTGAATGTAGTATGACTCAGTATGGGGTTGGAAAGTTGAATCATATTGAATTTAGTATGACTCAGTATGGGGTTGGAAAGTTGACTTATACTCTTGTGGGATTTTGGACGTTTTTCTGATGAATAAATGTTTTGCTGTTATAGTTTTAGAGAATGAGAGTATGGTAGCATTCATTTCTTTCTTTTAAAAAGGAAGTGCTTGGCCTACTAGTAAGAACTATCATTACTTTCATTGAGTAGAACTGCTTGACAATGTTGTGCAAATTACCTTGACTTGAGTAATAGAGGTTCCTAGCATGGTCTTGTTACATTTGGTTTGATTCTTCTGGTAATCCTGATAAAAGTTCCTAGCATGGCCTTGTTAGATTTGGTTTGATTCTTTTGGTAATCTTGTTTAACATGATTTTGTTTATCACCAATGACTGCCACATTCATACTCCCTCCCTCCTACATTTGCTACATTTTAGTAATTTAAGCTCACTTTTGGTTCAACTCCTAAGAAATTTGGCAACATGCCAATTACTCTACGATTAAAATTTCCCCATGCTTTGCTTCTATCATTTACATCTACTGACTTGGTTCTACATGTCCTTTCTGTATATCCTTTGCGTCTGGAATGTTTCTATTTTTTCATATTTTATTCCAGTTTTTGTGCTTCTTTGGGCCTTTCAAATAAGGTTCCTGGATGGTTCTTCTCAAGAATGTCTCTGCACTGCTACTGCTTGACTGTATGATGTATTTTTCCGTCCATGCAATGTTTGAAGCGTGCATATATGCGTGCATGGAATGGGAAGCTGTCCATATTTGCTAGCGTAAACAATCAGTATAAAGATGTAGCAGTTCATGACTATCTTTTGGAATTTTATATATTGAATGCTTTTACAGGATCCACCTGAGGACCCAGTAGTTACCATGTGTGGCCACGTTTTCTGTTATCAATGTGTATCAGAATACTTGACAGGGGATGATAACATGTGCCCAGCTCCGAATTGCAAGGAGCAACTTGGTTCAGATATTGTCTTCTCTGAAGCCACTCTAAGAAGTTGCATATCTGCTAACTTTGACATTAGTTCCGGTTATTCGAATCTTGAGGAGAAATTGATAGTCCTCCAGAGTGAGTATTGTTCATCAAAGATCAAAGCTGTTCTTGAGATTCTTCAAACACTTTCCAGAGTACAGTGTTCAGTTTCAGATCAAAATGGGTTCACTGAATGCAATGAGACCTCAACAACATGCTCTAACATGCCCAGCGAAGGACCAATAAAAACAATTATTTTCTCCCAGTGGACCAGCATGTTGGACTTGGTTCAAACTTCATTGAATAACTATTGTATACAATACAGGAGGCTTGATGGCAGAATGACTTTGGGTTCAAGGGATAAGGCTGTTAAGGAATTCAACAGTGACCCTGAGGTTTGTCCCTTGTGGAATTTTCATAACCAGTTCCTTGAGTTGATTACTTTGTTTGATTGTGAAATGGTAAGCCAGTATTAGTGAAGTCTGTATAAAAATGCAAAAACTGCTGTGCCAAATTTATTACATAAAAGAACTCTCGACAGACCATATTCATTGCAGCAGGTCACGGCTGTTTCAAAATTGATAACATGTCAATAAAGTTAATTATTGAATTGCTCCAACCTCTTTTGTCAAAATTGGTAACTTGCCAATAAAGTTAATTATTTAATTGCTCCAACCACTGAATAATGAAATATTTTTCAGGTTATTGTGATGTTGATGTCTCTCAAGGCTGGAAACCTGGGTTTGAATATGGCTTCTGCATGTCATGTTATCCTTTTAGACCTTTGGTGGAATCCAACTACTGAAGATCAGGCTGTTGATCGAGCACACAGAATTGGACAAACTCGTCCAGTTAATGTAACTCGATTGACTATTAAAGATACCGTGGAAGATAGAATCTTAGCTCTTCAGGTATCATTCTGCACTTTTGTGCTGGTTACTACTTTCATAACAGATGCATGGCTTCTTTTTTTTTCATCTGATTTGAACTTTGATTAGTAGCCAGTTTGAAGTAGGATGCTATTGGGTGTGAGAGGTATCAGAAATACAGAAATTTCAGTTCTTCATCTCCTGAAAGTAGCTATCTGAACCAACAACCGCTTAAACTAAGTCTCACTTCTTTCACTTTCTTTTCCTTTACTGTGCTCAATTAGTGGAAAGAGATGGCATGTAGCCTGCTACTGTAAGAGTTGACAATTGAAGCTAATTTCATGATTGGCTTCAATATGAAAGTTCCTAGATGTTCTTAAGTATGATGATATCCCACATTGATGGCCAAAACAGCCCGATAAGCCTTAAAAGGCTTGGGCAATCCTCCTCTCCTGAAGTATGGTGGGCCTATAACAGCCTATAACCCAAAGGTCCCAACGTAAAAACCTGGCTTTGATACCGTGACAAAACTTAGCCCAACTCTACATGGAAAGGTACCTTAAGGGGAGGAAGGTTGTTCAAGCCTTACTAGCCTTGTTAGGCTCTTGCTCCTGGTTGATATGGAATATTAACACGTTAACAGAAAGAAAACAAGATTCCCAATGTTTAATTCTTCAGGCGAACAAATTTCCTACGAGAAGAATTTTACCTCTGGACATTGACACACATTAGCAGAAAGAAAACAAGATTCTGAATGTTCAATTTTCTGCCGAACAAATTTCACAAGAGATGAAAATTTCCTCTACAGTTAAAGGCAATATTCAAAGTTTTCTTAGCAAAACCAATTAAGTAATTCATGATTTTGGGAGTATCTCAAGTTTGTTTTGCTTAATCTTGAACTGCATCTGAAAACAAATATTCTAGCAACAGATGCTATTATATGAAATATTTGTCGTGCAGAATAATCCTTAGTGTAGACTAGTTTGGATATGTTTAGATGGGAATCCTTGTCTCCTTTGGTATATTCATGCCAAAGCCAAATAATGTGGTGGATTGTTATAGTAAAAAGATTATGATAATTCTGGAATTGCTACGAAGCATAGCTTAAACCTTTTCAGTAAAATTCCCTATTACTCTTCTAGAGTAGTAGATGCCTGTTGCACCTTTTATATGTCTGATGCAGTGATGCTCAACTTCCAGTAATGACTATTTAACTTGGTGGAAGTTACTTCATTACCATTATTATGCAGGAAGAGAAGAGAAAAATGGTTGCTTCAGCTTTTGGTGAAGATCATAATGGGGGAGCTGGTGCTCGTCTTACTGTGGAAGATCTAAAATATCTCTTTAAGCTCTAGGACATATTCTGGTAAGGCTTATACAGTACAAATTTTGAGGGAGCAGAACAAAATTTCTGATCACCTAAGGGAATGGAGGAAACTAGTGGCTGCTCTTGTAGTTTCTAGCTATGCTGCGGCTTAATTTGGAATCGTTTTTTTGGATGGTTACATTTTTTGTGGTTTTGAAAGCCCAGAGTTTTTGTTCACAGGTGCAGAAAGTAGGAAGTCAAAGCCAGATGTAAATAGTATGTATATCAAGTAATCAGTTCCTTCTTCTCATCTATGGTTGTATAAATGCCTAATACTTCATAAATTACATGATATCCAATTATTGGATTTTAGTAGGAGTCGTCCAAGAGAGATTTGGTGAGCCAGCTAAGTCTCACAGATAGGGTAGTGAACTTGTGGATAGGTTCTAAACTTGCTTCTTCTGGAATGGATTTGAAACTGAAAATGCATTCTTTTGCTGGTAAAAAACGCATCAATGTATCTGATAATCTGACCAAGGAAAGGAAGTTAAGGCAACAGGATGGTCCAACGTTAAATTGACTAAGGGAAATCGAAATCTTCTTTTGGATCACTAATGCAACTGATGAAAGTAAGTTTGTGACAGTTTTAACTCTTTTCTTGTTACTTTTCAGGAATTTGAGAACAGCAACTATTATGTGGCAATATCAAACTGGGAAATCACACAAACTGACCCACAGACGACGTGGATCCATTCAAGGCCCAATAAGCTAGAGTCAGCCACGAACATGCCCTGACCACACCCAATAGCTTCATTTCTAAATTCTAACTCTAGCAAGTATTAATTTTCCATACCAAACTGAACAGGTAAAACGTAAAAACTTTAAAATATATCGAATCTAAGGATAAATTATAATTGCAATATGAATATTAACCCAATCTTGTAATATTAATCAGAATTATAAATATATCAATTAGATATATAAATTTTTAATTTATTACAAATATACTTTATTATTTATTTTATTGTTCATGTTCTTGACTTGGACCACCAAGTCATCAATCTTAATTTCAAGTCAACAGTTACGTGTATAATTAAAAAGTAATAAAAATTGAAAATAACTTGATTTTAAATTAAACAAATAAAGTGTGAAAAATTAAAGTTATAGGAATTGATTGTTTTGTGTTTGTGATTGTAAAAAAAATGAAAACAAGTTATTGAAATGCATTTAGTTTCAAAACTACGCCTCGAAAAGTTGCTCTTTTATAATCAAAAGTCACAAGTTCAAGTCACGAAGATAACCTCTTTGTAAAAATACAAAAGAAATGTTGCGTACATTGTGAGCTTTCTTGTAGATCGACGCGGAAGCCTTGTTGTTAACTTTTTTATTTTTAACAATAAAATAACTGCAACAAAATTATGAAAAGACCAATTTTTTGTTTTCTTCTGCCAAAACAAAAGGCTAGCTACAACTTGTAATACTGACAAAGGTTACATAACAGATTTGGTCAAAATAATTATCATATTATTTGATTGGATATCCTTTCAGAATATTGTTTATCTTACTTCTAACATTTAAAAATTAATTCAAAGTTGTTATTATTTTTTTCTTTGGGACAATAAGCAATGTTTTAAATATCGAACATGAAGTTAAATCAGTAAAACAAGAATTTTAAAGTTTAACAGGAATTAGACAATTGCAAAACTTATTAGAGATTAAATAAAACTAAAGAATTTAAAATATGATTAGAAGAGATTTTTCTTATCTATTGAAAAATTTATAATTTAATTAAAAAAGAGATTATTAAATAAAAATTAATTAGTTTATAAAATTTATTAATTTACAAAAATTGTTCGATTAATTAATAAATAAATTAATTTTTAGAAACAAAAGTTATTAAAATTAATCGAACAAAAAAATTAAAAAATATACTAAAAAATTGAATAATTTAAAATTTTTATGATTGAACCAGATAAAAAAAATCGATACATGTTTCACGTTATTCTCTTATTTATTTAAAAACCAAAAAAGAATAAATAAGGAAGAAAGCGTAGGCACTCACATCCACACAACTCACCTTCCATTTTTTACATTTATTTATTAAATTAATATTCTTCGTACCAACAAACAAACCGATTAAAACCTAAAAATAAATATTAAATACCACTTCCCACCGCCACCATCCCCTTTTTCTTTGTCTTCCACATTTTCTCTCTCAAAGCTTATTTCATCTTTAGAATCCGAGAAAGAAGAAAGAATAAACAGCTTCGTGCAATCTGCATTTTCCGTTGCTTTTCTGGTCATTGGTTAGTTCTCCTTGTTCGGTTTCTTTTCATTATCTCTTGATTTTATGCGGATTGTTTCGAGCCAAGAAGAGGATTTTGATTGAATATATGCAGATATACGCATCTCTCTTACTCATTCATTTTATCATTTTTCTATTTCCCAATTCCAAGAAATTCGATTTGATGAACGGTACACATTGGGCATTTTGGATTTTTGGCTTTTCGGTGGAATTGAATCAAAATTGAGTGCTTGGTAACTAATAACTGAGTTTTGACTCATTTTGTAAGCAAAATTTCTCGTTTCATGGTAGCATAAGTTTTGTTTTTTTGTTTTTTTTGTTAGTGGCTTACGTTGTGTTCGTGTCTGTCGTGTTGCTTAATAAATTCGTGGTTTCGGTTAATAGACTTTCATTGCTTGACGCGAAGTGGGCCTCCGAGAGTATCGGACAAACCCACAATGTGCACATCAATCACCCTCACCACGTTAACCCTAAAATAAAGACAACATTTTTACTTCACTTTTGATTTCTCTTTTGCTTTTTCTAATCCTTCACGTGTTCAAGTTATATTTTATTGATAAATTTTCCGCCTTTGAGTGCTTAACGTGGATTTGACGGTTGAGTTGGCAGGTACGCGGTTGTTTTCGCCTGAAGAAAGAAGCTTCCTGGTCGGTTGATCGGGCTGTCAAATTGGAGGGAAGTTTGACAGCCCGACTTTCTCTGGTACTAAATCCTTAAAGCCTATGGAATATTCCTCCTACCCTTGCTTCCCTGTTTCTCGCGTGGAGCTTCATATTTTCCACGTTCCCTTTTATATTTGAAGAAACAAAAGCCAACCCGTTTCATATTCTTGGTCTTATCAATTGGTCCTCTTCTGAAACTTGTTTTCATATTCATTGCAAGTGATTTTTTCCTTTGATTTTGGGCCATCTGGTTCGTCACCGGATTTCCTATATCTATATTTATATCTTCTTATGATAGATTCTCTTCTTGTACCTCCACCATGGGTTCCTTGTCTGGAATCTTTCAACGACCTGTAGTTGCTGCTGCCGCAGTTACCGTTGCTTCTCTTTCTGCCGACTTTTCTGAAAAACTACAGTCTCTTCGATCATTAGACGCTTGTTCCACCTCTGAACATTCACATTCTTCATCGTCTAATTCGGTTCAAGAACCACACTTTTCATGGGTTTCTCACATATCGGTTTCCCAGCTGGCAAATTTGTCATTCGTTACTAGAGTCCGTGTACCCGTTCCTGATGTCAATTTCCCATTTTCTATAAGGAGCCCATGTTTTGCTACCACTCCTTTAGGTTCTTTTGTTGCTTCCTCGCCTCTTCTAATCAATTCATATCAGTCTGCAGAGTTGGCCAAAGGGCCAAATTCTATTGCATTTAAGCATAATATTGCGGCTTCTTCACCAGATGTGTTGTACAGATGGCATCTACCTGAGCCAAATGCAATTGACATTACTGGCGCGTCTAATTGTTCGTCGGAAAAGTCTAGGACTGTAGTGGTTTTACTAGGATGGCTAGGATCGAAGCAGAAACATCTAAAGAAATATGCTGAATGGTATACCTCAAGAGGGTTTCATGCCATTACCTTTACATTTCCAATTGCCGAGATTCTTAGTTACCAAGTTGGTGGGAAAGCTGAGCAAGACATAGAATTGCTTGTAAACCATTTGGCTGATTGGATGGAAGAAGAGCACGGAAAGAAGTTGGTTTTTCACACTTTCAGCAACACTGGATGGTTAACGTAAGTTTCCTTGCCATCTCTATCTCGCTGTATCTCTCCCTGGTACTCGAATAAATATTTATTTAGACGCAGCGAGAACAGCAAGCTTTCTTATCTGTTTTTTGTAAGTAGATTGTACGTTGATATGTGGTCCCATTTATGATTGTCACAGATATGGAGTTATATTGGAGAAGCTCCAGCAGCAGGATCCTTCTTTAGTGGGAAGTATCAAAGGCTGCATAGTGGATTCTGCACCTGTTGCTGCTCCTGACCCTCAGGTAATAACATAAAAATTATTAAGAAGGGTTAAGAAATTGTCTACTGGATGAATAACTTGTGCATAAAATATGTCTATTCATTGATTTGAAACTAATTGCTGGAAGGTAACTTGGAACATTATCCCCCATCTTCTCTTTTTCTTCTTTTCAAATTTATATTTCAACATTCCTATAATTAGGGATATCCAAAGACCAACATTGAATGTGATCAAACCATCTGAAGCGCCCCTTCCACATTTTCTTAGTTCTCACATAACTCGTCCAAGTTTTATGGTTGACAGCTGGCATAGAAATGTTTAAGTCTTAGATTTACCAGGTTTTTGATCCAGGCGTCATCTATATAGATTGATTCATTCAGGTCTTGAGCTTTATGTGTCACTAGATCATTGATTCTGAACTTGCTTTCATTATTTGGCTAAGCTTTTATTTGAAAAATACCCTGTTGCCATCTAGCCAACATCTGCGGAATCTGACATGTAACGCACCATTTTACTATGAAGATAGTATTTGATGACTATTTTTGCTTTAATTGATAATGTTATTGCATAATATTGTTATCTGATGATGTATAGTTTTTTCCCCCTTATTCTATTTTCTTCTGGCTTTCTAATTCTAATGACCGTGATGCCATTTGTCAGGTCTGGGCTTCAGGTTTCAGTGCTGCTTTTCTGAAAAAGAATAGTGTTGCGACAAAGGTGCATGTGAAATCAGTTGACTCCAATGTGGAACTATCGCTTGGCACCAGAACAACTGTGGAACCTAAACCTGCAGTAACTGAAGCAGCTTTGCTAGTCGTCCTTAAGAAGTTCTTTGAAGTCATATTGAATCTTCCTACTGTGAATAGGTAATGTATACTTAATGTTGATGGAGCAACACCACAGCAAAACTTGGATAAATCCGTCATGTCATTAGCATAATTGTTAGCAGTATTTTGATTTTTAACTGAAGATTACGTTTACACATTTCAGGCGGCTTTCTGATGTGCTAAACGTTTTATCATCAAGGCAACCAAGTTGTCCACAGCTATATATTTATAGCTCCGCTGATAGAGTCATTCCTGCTGGATCAGTAGAATCATTCATCAGTGAACAGCGGAAGGCTGGACTTGAGGTGAGGGCTTGCAACTTCGTGTCCACGCCTCATGTCGATCATTTTAGAAATGACCCAAAACTCTATACTACTCAGCTCAGTCAGTTTCTGGATGACTGCGTGCTTACTTGTTGCAAGAAATCTTGACTGAAACCATTGAAGCAGCGAACTTTGACACTAACTAATTTACCTCAAGATTTTTATTGTATACAGCTCATAGAGTTGTTTCATTCACTTACATGTTGAACACAAAGTGGAGGAGTAATAATTGTACCCAATTACACATATAACTAGTACCTGACACAGTTGTAATTATACATTTTTATTAGATTATACATCTAAATGTTTATTTGCCATTGTCAAGACAGCAGGCGGGTTGAACTCTGTTTTGTTGTATGTATGCTAGTTTTGTGCCCCTTCTTCCTTCAAGATTGTGTCGTATTGCCAACTATAGCAAATTATCCTTGATAAGTTATTGAAGAATATTATTTCAACCATGTTTATTAGGTCTGAAAACAAGCATCCTCAAATTTCTTAAAGTTGCCTCTCGGCTATGGGATGTTAGCACTAGCGGTTAGTAATGACACTGTTCACGAGTAATATTATACAGCAAGATGCTTTTACCATCAAACAATTTACATGATGCATGCTTCAATGTTAATGCACCCTTTAATTCAACTTAAACGAGCATATTCCATAAAACAAACGTATCTCGCTGCAAATTCCATTTTCTAAGGAACAGTTACAAAAGACTAGAGTCTGACTACATTTACAACAAAGAATCTCATCCGCAGTTCCCGGTCGTAGATCATAACTGACTACAACTACAAAAAGACTTGTCAAACAATAAGCAATGAGCATACAAAATACAGAGGTTGATAAAAAAGAAGGAAATCAGTTTCAAAGGCATTAAATCCATTCTTTGGGATTCATGCAGGCATCCAACAACTTCCACTCTTCACTTCCCTCTTCAGGTTTCTGCATTGGAAGCAAGAAAACAATCTCCCACTGTTAGATCACCACTTTCTATACATTAATTTAGCATGAGTATTCTTGTGCAGTGTTATTGTGAACCTACATGGTCATATTCCCATCGTGCAGTTAATGGCAAAGAAACAAGAATACTTTCAATTCGACCCCCTGTTTTCAGCCCAAATGTTGTGCCACGATCATACACCTTGCATTGAAAAAAGAAAAATGATAAGAGCCCGCGTATTTCAAAACCACAATGCCAAGACTTATTAATGTATCCTTTTCGATTATCCAAAGATGACTGATCATTTTGGTACCAAGTTGAATTCCACATAGCGCCCCCGACGCAACTGCTGCCATGCTTTGTGCTTATCGTTGAAAGGCGTATCTTTCCTTCTCTCTATGATGGGAATGTATGCAGGTATCACAGAGTTTGCACACTCTACAATGCAACAAATTTTATGCATGCAGGCAAATTAGTAACCATTTGAACTTGGAGCTTTGCATGTAACCAAAAAGAAACACCAGTATCATGGAGCAAATACCAGTGGCAAATGAAAGAAGCATCTCCTGATCATAATCATTTAGATCATCGAAAAATATTCCTCCAAGTCCTCGTCTCTCACCTCGATGCTGCAAAAAGCATTAAAAGTCAACAGAGTTCCAAGATAAAATAGCTCCAGATTTTGCACAACACTGGCATCATCAAGACAATCATTAAAGGATGGATTGAGTAAATCTTCGATCAATCCACTATTCCCTTTCATAAAAAATGCTCGAAAAGTACATTTATACACTCTGGTTAGCATCAATGAGCAAACCTTTTCCTAGAAACAAGAAATCAACTCTTATGTAGATAAGATAACTTGTGAGTTTAGCAAAGGATAATCCTGATTGAAGTTATCAGTAGGTATGGTTCCCAAAGGAAAAAAGAAAAAAGGTCAGCCTAGCAAGACCAAGTCCATCCTATGCCATTTTAGATTACTCAATCAGCCAAGTGTTCAGATAAGTTAGTTTAACAGTACCTTTTTTGGAATTTCACAAGTATATGTGCAGTTTAAATGTCAGAAAAACAATGTAACATGCTTAGTGATCCAAAACCTAATCAGAATCTAGGTGAAACAAGAAGAAATGCTCAACCCAAAGAAGACTAACAAACGTATTTAATAAAATTAACAAGAAACTAGGTCAACCATGTCAACTCCAGTTACATACAAACTGTGTAGGGCATCAATTAGCTTTTGACAACTGATTGTTATCCCTCTTACGCTCATTTGTAATTTAACAATCATATTAAATGCCTTTGCAATGAAAGCCATGAATAAATCAAAAGAAGAAACTGAGAAACACATAAAGCATCAGCTGGCACAAGTTTTTTTTGCCCCTAAGATTGAGTTTTCTTCAGTTGAAATACCAGTTAAACAGGCAAACAAATGTATGTTGCCATGATATAATTCCAAATTGAAAATTTTAATGCATAGTCCTTTATGTATAATACCATGTCTAACAAGAACACCTTGTCCATTCTTCCTTTGTTTCATTAATATTTTCTGGTACTGAATAAAAAGCATACCTTAATATAGAAATAGTCATCACACCATTTTTTAAACCGGGGATAAAATGAAGAATCAAACTTGTCACATGCTCGCTTTTGAATCTGCAAAACAAACAAATTTGGATTAGCAGGAGTAAAAATCAAACTTGTCACAAGCTCACTTTTGAATCTGCAAAACAATCAAATTTGGATTAGCAGGAGTAAATGATTTCACAATATTTTAAAGAAACCCACCAACGCACAGTAGTGCAAAAGCACTTTCAGACTTTTATTTTCATGTTTGTTCCTCCTAAACTAACCAAATGATTGTATAATGAACAAATCAAACGTTAGGAGCGTGGAATTTTCTTTAACATATCAACTATCAGGAGAAATTCATTTAAAATGGTGATTTTATCCTCCATCACCCTACTCTCCCTCTGTTTGTGCTACACATGACAATAAACAAAATCCATGTTTGAAATAAAGATATTATCAGCATTTACCGAATGGAAATGCTTCACATCATCCTCGAAGATGTAAGCAGGAGTGAAATCGGTCCCACCACCAAACCACCATTGCTTAGGCGCTCCAGGAGCATCTGGATATCACAATGACAATAATTTACATTCAAATACTCCTTTTTCAAGTCATATAAGCACAAATATGATTGAATGGAGTTAGTATGAGCATAACTTCTTTTAGAGATAATCTTTTATGATGTTACTCATTCTATGATGTAAGCAGTTAAAGGACTATATACTTTCATATAGTAGCCAGCCGCTAGAAAATAATAAAGTTTATATACTTGTTTAATAACTCTTACAAAGAAAGCTTAATAGCCCTTTAGAAATGTCAATATTATCATTCATTAGAGTCACAAAGAAAAGACTAACAGATCAAAAGAACATAGCAAGCAATGATATATGTGTTTAGAGGATACAACATACACACTTGAGCAATGATATATGCATTTAGAGGTCACAACATACACACTTGACTGGCAGAATCATTAACAAAAGTTATACATCTTTTAAAGATGCTAGAGTACTAGTTTGAAGTTATTATTATAGACACAGTATAGCAGACATATCCTCACTGCAGGTTTAAATGGTCAATTTAGTTCTAATATACATCTAAAGTCCAGCAGATAGGTAGGAAAACCAATATATGTTTCTGTAAATGAAAGTAGCGCATGTATCAATATTTATAAGCTAGCTTACGCTTCACAAGATGGCCGCGAAGAAAACACAACCAATAGTAGTAGTTCATAAATTGCGAGATCGAGTGAAAGTGTCAAGATAGTCAATATCATATGAAATAATCATATGCCTTCTGCATTGTAGCTTATAAGAAGCAAAAAGCGATTTGAAAATATACCTTTGGGAGCATCAGTCTCAAAGTACCTATAATTGAAATGCAACGTCGGTGCAAAAGGATTCTTAGGATGCAGCACCTAAGAAACAACATAAAGGGCAAACTTCTTATGATTGTTCACAATGTAAAAGATACGTAGGAAAATGAATAGTAAGAAAAAAGAAATTACAGAGCTGATCCCAGCTGCAAAGAAGGGGACGGGACCGGGCTTCTGATCGCCGGAAGCAGCCTTGGCAGCACGGTAAGCCTCAGGAGGCATAACACCGTAGACGACCGAGACATTAACACCAGCCTTCTCCCAAACGTCCCCGTCTTGTAAAACCCTGCTAATACCTCCACCACCACCAGGTCTTGACCAAACATCCTCCTTGAACTTAGACCCTTTATCAACTGCCTCAATGGCCTCACATACGCTATCCTGAGCGTCTCTTATCATCTTCTCAAACCTGGCCCTCACATCTCCGGCGCCATTTTCAGAGTCCTGACGGAGAAATGTTGGGGGTCGCTCCGTCTCCGGGGTCTCCTTCTCGATTGAAACGGCGGAGGCTGATGTTCGCATCACAAGAGGCTTGTGTTTGACGGAAAAGAATTTGACGCTGCTTGGTAATGGGAATTTGGTGATGTGATCAGTGGAGGTTGAAGAATAGAAGAGACAACTGACAGATGAGGAGGAGGAGGACGTAGAAGAAAGAACTGGAGTAAGCATCCCCATTTGATGAACAAAGAGAAACCCACTAATATAAAGCTAAAAATGGATCAAACCCATGAATAAAGATTAGAGATTTATAAGTGTAGAGATTGAATTTGGTGGAAGAAGAAGAGAGTTTTTGTGTGTGTGGTGAGGTGAAGTTGTTTTATGTGTGAGTGGGAGAAGGCTGGAGATAAGGCTGTGGGTAGCTGTATTCACTCGCTTTTCACTGCCCACCGTATTGAGTGATGGTGTGCTATTGGCGTTGCTAGATTAGATCTGCGAATCAAAGTTGTACCCTAACCCGTAGGATAGGATACGACTATATCCGATGCGTTTGAATTCTTTGTCTAATTTTACAATACCTTATTGTTTCCAATAAATCTCAGTCATTTATTTATGTAGGTCTCGCATAAATCTCGCGTGAGTCTCGTAAAATAAATGACTGAAATTCTATAAGACAGAGTAATATTGGAGTTAAGTTCGGGATTCATATCCGATAGCTTTGTTTCTTGTATTTGTAAATCAACCAAAATGTTCATCATCAAGTAGAAGATGACTTCCTCGTTCAAAGTTGTGTGTAGGTTTAGAAATGAAGCTTTTGCATGATTATGTGCTTTAGTATGAGGTCAATGAGATGGTAGTTTCATTTAAATGTTTTTATCCAAATACAATTCTCATTTATGTAATAAATCATAAATCATAAATCTTTCTCTTTTAAATGTTTGCCTCACATAAGATGAACAATTGAACCGATAAATTAAATTTAAAAATTAATTAATTATAACCGTTTATGTAATATTTATTAATAAATATTAATAATCCATTCATTATGTTTTTTTAAGATAAAATCTAAATTAAAAATTGTAATTTACTTCTAAACTAATGTTTATTTATTTATATATTTTTTAATTGTTAAAATGATCTTATTATTTATAATTTCAATAATTTTACTTAAATTTTAGTTCATAAATAGCAATTATTAAAATTAAAGAATATGGATTTATTTAATAATAAAATCGGATTGTGACAAAAATTTAAAATCTAAACCCACGTAAATAACTATTACTAAAATTAAATAATATGGATTTAGTTAATAATAAAATTGGGCCATGACAAAAATAAAAAATCAAATCCCACATTTTATGATTTTATAAATTGTGAAAATAGAAAGAAAATAAAACTAAAAATATAAACTAGCCACTCAATTGAAATAATTCCTTTACTAAATTTGAAAATAAAAATAAAAATAAAAATAGAATAGAACCAAAAGGATCATATTTACTTTTAAACACTCATTATTTTTAAAATTTTATAGTTAATTAATGAAGCAATTTCCTGTTTAAACACTTCCTTCTCATTAAAAGGAATTCAATAAAGATTTATCTAACTATTTCATTTAAAAATTTAACATTGTTACATTTTTATTGAGTATAGAATTGTTGTAAATTTGAATTAAAATTTTAGAAATAATAAAAATTGAAATGAATTAACACATTATTTATATTTTAATAAACTTCAATATTTAGCTCCAACTGAAGCTAAAAAACTTAAGTTTCAATTTTGTTAATCAATGCAAATAATAAGTTTGAAATTATAAAGTAATTAATGTAAGTAGTTAGCTTTAATTTGTGTTTATAAGTTTGAGAGTTTACAGAAATAAATTATGCATAACATCAACGTAAATACCAAATTTCGAGAAGTTTGGGTAGAGAAGAAAGGAAGAATTTTAGAAGATATTAAAATATATTCTTATTCGCCTCCTCTATAAAGAGCAACCTAAATTATTTAAATAGTTCTATACTTACAGTTGGATCTTAATAAACTAAGCTAAGAATTTGAAAAATAAATTGTAACTATCCAACTACAATTAAATACCACCTCCTAATGGATTTTTTTTGGATACAATGGACAAGAAAAATCAAAACACTCTAACTACCGCAGCGATCTGCGATACAAAAGACCATACCGGTCACGATGAAGTTGAACCCTGATGAGATGTGGGGGTTCTTGCAGAAAATGCATTCCGGGTTGTGCGAGCGTTGTGAGGGAGGCCAAACAAAGCCCCCCTCCTTCCTCAATTTAAACCCACCCTCTAAACAATTTGGAAAGGGCTGAAATATATAAGAAAGCTTAATCGAAGCCCAAAATGCCATAGAATGTTGTCGAAAAGGTTAGAGCTTAAGGTAAACATAGTCCCTTACTATAAAAGAAACTTCTCATCAACTTTGACCATCTTGACATTTCATTCTATTATGAGCTAGTAAGAGATTAATTCATAGCTTGCATAAAATGGAATCACGATCTTTTAAGTACCCATTTTTGTTAGAGAATGGATTGATGTATTATAGCTAAATTCACCCCAAGGTATCCACTCATACCATTTCTGCAATTGGCCACCTACAAAGTATCTTAAGTACTTATCCAATATGTGATTCACCACTTCAATTTGCCTATTCGACTAAAGGTGATAACTTGAATTTATAAAAAGCTTAGTTTCTTGTAGCTGAGACAATGCTTACCAGAAGGAACTGATAAATACCTTATTGTGATCACTAACAATGGAGGTTGGGATTCCATGAAGTCGAACAACATATGTTACAAATGCCTTGGCCATAGTGTCAATAATAAAAGCATGCTCTAAAATCTATATAATGAGTATATTTTGTCAAGCGGTCGACCAATACCATGATAGATGTATGTCCATTTGATGTTGGCAAATATTGGATAAAGGCCATTGATACGTCTGGCTATATCTGAGTAGAAATTGTCAATATTTGAAGCAGCCCAGCTAGCTTCATGTAATTGTACTATTGACATATATTACATTACTAAAAAAACTCTTTACCATCTAGCGCATGTTAGGCCAGAAGAAGCTAAACTTTATGTAAAATGATGTTTTATGAAATCCAAAATGTCCTCCTACAAGGGATGAGTGGTAGTTTGCAATTATCCATTGAATTAGAGCTAAAGTGGGACTCAAATAAACCTTGCCACTTTTAAATCATACCTAATCTTGCTATTGTTGGACCGCCAATGACCCGGGTATTCACAATACACAGCGGAATGGACCATACTACATAATAAGAAGTATAACCGAAAATTATAACACGTACAAAATTACCTCTAGACGTGGATTGGTATTTGTTTTCTGTTCAG
>JANKOD010000191.1:6078475-6092325 GCA_026284645.1 Erythroxylum acuminatum
AGCATGAATGGTGTATGAGCACATTTTGGTATTTTGATGATATCTTGAGCTATAGAACTCCGATTGAGTTGATTCTTTCTCTAAAACAAACTAGAGACTTAGAGCTATGATTTCTTTGAAGAAGTCAATTAAAATTCTGATTTAAAGATTTCCAAATTCTATTCGCAAGTAGGAGAAATGAGTTAAAGCATGGTGATTGGTTAGTATGGGTACACCATTGAACAAATTGTGAGAAAAAAAAAACCTTTCAAGGTAATATGCACACTCGCGTTTCATGTTTTCGCAAGAGGTTGAGCTTCGGAATCAAGCGGGGTCCAACAGATGTATGAGTCTACAGGAGGGTTGGGTTCCGGAAATGAGATCCAACATATTTAATTATCAGTAATCAATACACATTCTGTAGGTTTTATCCTTTTTTTATAATGATTACCAACGACACGTATGGACTGAAGCTCTTCTTGATGAAACCTTGCTCCATTAACTCCTTTACTGACTTCTTGATAGCATCCTTCTATTCTCCAAAGTACCGATAAGGCCTTATGTTCATAGTCTCCACTCCAGGCTTGAGAGGGATGGTATGGTCACACGCTCTTTTTGGAGGTAGTAGCTTCATTTCTTTAAAAAATTCTCCAAACTCCGCTAATAAATTTTGTATCTCTTCTTGGGTATTAGAATTGCCTTTTAACATAAGTTGTTGCGTGTGGAATTCTATAGGATGTGATAGGCATAGCATGAATAAGGTACTTTTACTGGAATTTCTAATTAGTTTATGAAGGCTTTTACCTGAAACCTCCTCGCTTGCCCTTTTGGGTTTCCTATTAGCCTTGTCGTCTTGCCCTCCCATTGAAATTCCATGGTGCACGTTTTGAAGTTACACAATACATAGTTGACAGTGATCAACCACTAAACCCTCAAAACCATGTCACAACCTCCTAACTTGATGATCATTGCGTCCATAAAGAACTATAGCCTTTGCATTTTCCACGTTAAACTTCTGCATGCTTGTCTGCAACCCATTTTTAATCTACCTCCTATAGTAATACTCATAGGAGTTATTTCCATTACCTCCACGTTCTCTTTTCAGATAACTTTTTCATTCAAACAATTGTGGGTACTCCCGCTATCAATCAGGATGTGTAGAGGCTTCATTTGGTGATTCCTCGTGATTCTTAGTTGTTTATATTCTGTCTAGTCTTTTAATCCCTATATTGCTTCAAGTGAGATGTTGGGATTGAAGGGTGCTTTATCTTCTGGCTCTTTGCTTGTTGGTTCCTTTTTTATGGCTTCGTCGTCTTCCACCACATACAACTGAAATTGTTTATTCTTGCAATAATGGCTCGAGGAGTATTTCTCATCACACCGAAAGTATAAACCCTTGACCTTCTTTTTATCAAACTCCTTACTGCTTGTTGTTCATGTCCCTCGTGAGTTTATGTAGTTGTTGGGGCTGTTGTTGCTCCTTTAATTCCCCGACGAAGGTAATAATCCAGAATGGAGTTATGATTGTATGGCTTGTCTCTTTGTATGTAGGTATCGCCTCTCCTATTATTGGTCCTTCAGATTTAGCTCCTTTTTCTGAAGTACACTGGGATGCTAGCTGCTACTATTGCTTCCTGATTACATGTAAGGGTGTATGTTTGATGGAGCATTTGAGCGTCCATCATTTTAACCATAAGTTCTAGTTCTGGTTTGAGTCCTTTCAGGAAAAAACCTACCAAGTAATCTTTGAGCAATGAGAGTTTGTTCGAATACCTATCAAATAAAGCATAACATTCTAACATTGATCCTTCTTGTTTTAACTACTTCAGGTTGCCTATAGGATGCTCAAATATGTCTTTGCCAAATCCCTGTTATAGCATTGTTAAGAATTCATTCCACTTCATTGCTTCCCTGTCCTTCCGATTTCGAAGCATGAGCTGGTACCACTCTTATGCTATGCCTTCCATATTCAGAGAAGCTATCCTCGTCTTCATTTTTTTAGGTGTATGATCCATTATGAAAAGTTGCGCACATCGATAGCTCTAGTTTATTACCCCCTATTCCATTAAATATTGGGAATTTAATTTTGCTTACCCTTGTCAATACAATATAGTGTCCTCTATCTCCCCAGCTTCTCATGGTGGCTTTGATATCTTCTCTGCCCATCTTTTGCATGAATTGTTGGAACATCGATTTGATGTCACTAATCTCTTTCTTATTTGGCATTTCGGCTTCCAGGAGATTCTTCATGCTTTCTTCCAGGCAATTGCTGGAACATCTTTTGCATGAATTGTTGTAAACTCTTTTTGAAGCTAGGGCCTTAGGCCTTGGATTATTGCAAGCACATCTCTGCTTATACAAAAATGGTGTCTAGGGATGACTTTAGACAAGAGTTGTGTTGAGTTTATTCCATTGTGGGTTAATTTATGGAATATTCCATTGGAATATTGGACAATCTCTAGGTTGAGATACCTGGCTACTGCTTTAGGAAGATCGCTTATTCTTAGTTCCCAAACTATGAAGCTTGACAGAATCAGATGCGTAAGAGTATGTTTAGAGATGAAAAGGGATGCTGCACTTTTGGACACACTTATTATAATGAGATTCGCAGTATGGAGAGCTAATCACCTTCGAAATTCAACTTTCCTATACTTGAAAACCTTCTAAAGACCGCAAGAATTAGAAGCCTACTGGAAAATTGTTTAGAACTAGAGAATGTACAGAGCTAATAGGAATGTAGGAGGACACTATATTCCATTATAAGGACAATCTTAACAAGTTTAGGTAGCTTCAGATGGCTTTAATTCCAATGGAGAGATAGTTTTCAAAGGTCAAGGGATTGATAATATAGATGGTAAGGTCTCTACTTCTCTATAAAAGGGGACTAAATCCTTACCTATTAATACCAATCAAGTTAATAGCATTGAAAATTTAGAATTAGGAAATATCTATGATCCACTAGAGTCAATTGAGTTAGATCAAAATCTCTAAGAGGATTTTCCCTCAAATCTTCACCATTAGAATTTGGGAACAAATCTAGCCTATCTAATGAAGGCTTCACATTGGAATCTTCTGATGGTACTAAGAGGAAGTTAGAAAAGAAGCCTAGTAAAAGGAAACTATAATTGGATACTTTCTTGCTATCTTAGCTTGATGTCCTTTATAGTTTGAACGACTCAATAGTCCTCTCAAACAACAAGCAGTTAAGGACTTTGTTTTTAATTTTTTTCAATTATATTAAGTATTTTGGAAACCATAATAAAAGGGAATAAGCTTAATGATATCTTGCTTTTATTGAGCGATAAGCGGAGGGGTTTTCAAACCTCTCAAACCATTATAATGGGCAGAGTTTAGTAACCTACTAACCTGAATTAATTCAGGTGTCCTATTTATTCATGTCTGATCAGATGAGTCACCTTTCATATTTTTTAGCTTAGTGCTCCTCACCATCACAGTCTCTATCATTTATGTAGCAAATTTCTCAAATATGGAATGAATTGAGGTTATTACATGTTGATATTCAAGTTCCTTAGCTACTGATTGTCAATTTAAATTGTATTCTATACCTTTATGAGGTGGAAGGTGGCAGGCAAACACAGAAATCTCTCACTGGAGAGCTTAGTCTAGTTGTTGATCAATTGGGGGTCTCAGATTTAAATTGTATGGATTAGCTCTTCAAATGAAGCAATAAACAATATGGTCATTGGTTTTTCAAGAGAAAGTTGAATAGAGCTCTAGTAAATAACTTGTGGTTGAGTAATTTTCTAGTTAATTTGCCTATTTTGGAGTTCTCATATGTTCTGATCACTCACATATTGAGGTGCTTCACCTTGGAAATATACCTTTTATTAAAGCCTCCTTTCACTTTAAGGAAAATGACTTTGAATTGGTAGTGAGAACATGTTTAAAGAAGGAGGTTGTAGGTTACAAAGCCTTTAGCTAATACTTAAGTTAAGAGCCATTATGGAAGAGCTTAAAGCTATTAATAGAAGACTCTATCCTAACAGCAAGTTGCAATCTTGGTAATGGGCCAAATCAGGCTCATGCCTTTTATAGTCAAACTCCTGACCTGATTAATTTTTTAATTTAAAAATTAAAAATTACGTCATTTTACTTAAAAATTTTAAAACTTTCGGTCGGTTGCTTGAGCCTGAGCTCGGCCTGAAGCCTAATTAAGAAAAAAGCTTCCTATTGACTTTGGGTAAGGTTGGGTAAAAAATTGCCATCTCGGTTGCAAATTAAGATTTCTAAGGAGACATTAAAACATTGGCAAGTTGAATGTTATAAAGACCCTTTAAATAATTGGTTGAGGGATCAATATCAATCTACTTTTAATGATTACTCTCAAACACTAACAATACACAATTCATTACTGAAGCAAAGGTGAGGATCCTTTGGCTTAAGAATGGTGATACCAACACCACATTTTTTTATATCTCAACTTTGTCTTGTAGGAATTGCAACATAATTAACTCCCTTTTTGATCATGATAGGAACATATGCATGGATTAGGAATCTATCAAAGCTCTCACATTTAATTATTTTAAATCCCTACTTGGTGAACCTGGCTAGTGTGAATCTTATATACAAGAGGTAAGGAATTTCACTTATAGAGCTTAGGTGTTGCAATGTCATATTATCTAACCAGTCCTTTCTCCTCCATGGATATCAAGTCAACTCTCTTTAGCCTCAACCCCCATAAATCTCCTGATTTTGATGGGTTCAATGCCCTATTTTTTTCAAAGCACCTGACATTTAACAGGTGACTTTGGTGGAAACAATACAAGAGTTCTTCAAGAGCAAGAAAATTCTCAAAGAGTTTAACAAAACTTATATTTACCTTACGCCTAAGAAGAATAATCATAATTCCTTATGTGACTTCTGACCAATTTTATGTTGTAACATCATTTATAAGGTGATTGCAAAACTGTTGGCTTTGAGATTGAAAACATACTTGAAGCCCCTTATTAACTTATGTTAGAGTGCTTTTGTACAAGGATTTATGATTAGTGATAGTATTCTTCTTGCTAAAGAATTCTTTAAGGATTATAATATTAAAACTTCAATCAAGAGTTGTTCTCTAAAGATCAACTTTTACAAAGCTTTGAATATAGATTAGATTGGAATTTCATCTTCAATAGCCTCTATGCTTTTGCTGTTCTAAAACTCCTTATAGAATGGATAAAAGCTTATATCTCTTCCACTTCATTTAGTGTTTTAGTTAGTAACGAATAAACTCTTCCTTTTAATGGAGCTAAAGGATTAAGGCAAGGGATCCCTTATTCCTTACCTCTTCAATATGGCTATGAAAGTTCTCACCAAATTAATATCTCACAAGATTGAGACTTCAAATTCCTTCGACTTCCACTATAAATGTAAGCAATTTAGGATCTTTAACTTAGATTTTGTTGGTGACTTTTTGCTTGTTTTATGGAGCTGACCAGCATTCAATTAAGTTGTTAATGTCATCTTTAAATCTTTTTCCAAGATGTCAGGACTGAAACTTAATCCTGATAAGAGCACTCTTTATATTTCCAAACTTAGTGCTATTGTAAGTTTTTAGGTTCAGTAAGCTTCTTTCTAATACCTTGGCTTGCCTATCACTACAAAAAAGCCAACTTTCGGGGACTATCTCCCTTTCATAGAATTAGTTAGGAAGAGAATCTCTAGTTGGCAAAATCGCTCTCTCTTATTATGTTGTTCGAGTACAACTTATCTCCTTTGTACTCTCTAATAACTCTGTTGGAGTAAAGTGAAGTGGTCTGACTTATGCTTTCCTACAAGTGTAGGGTTAGTTTCCATTAAAGTAATAATCCAAATGTTGCTTGCAAAGAGAGTTCGGGGGTTGTTTAGAAGCTCCTTTTATCTGCTACATTTATGCCTTGTGAAAGGAAAGTATGCTTAAATATGTTTTTATTGATAAAACCACTTGTTGGATCAGGGAAGTCTTAATGGTCTCTAAAACTTGCGATGAAGCAAGCATTCTGTTGAAAAGTTGGTTGGAACTTACCTTGAATTTTTGGGGGTTATTAGGTCTTTGTATTTTCAACTGCTGGTGTCTGAGCCTGTAACGCTGTTGCTTTCTTATTTTCTGTCCCTATTCCTCCTTAGAGCTTGTGTTATGTTGGTTATATGGCTACTGTGTACTGTGGACTGTATGGCTTTTGTATAACATGACTTGCTAAGCATTTGGCTTAGTCTAATATGTAATTATATATATATATATACTTGCTAAGCATTTGGCTTAGTCTAATATATAATTCTATATATATATATATATTGGTCATACTACGATCGGAGTTGCAACTTTAATTCCTTACGCGAAGGTGAAGGAAGATGATCAGAAACAGACCAAATTGATGAGTACATAAAAATGAATGACATCAATTTTCATGAGCCAACCACATGCATACTGGCATTATCAAAACATGTTCTTTACAGCTTTTGGTTAATGAAAAGAGAAACCAGACCTGGGCTACTTCTATCACTAGGAACTAGTAACATTGTCCTACTGTACTCTGCCAATTAATAGCTGCTGGCTATACAGATGCATGCAGTTCCCTTCCCTATTGCTTATTCATAACAAATGAATGAGTTGGGACTACTAGTGCTTACAAATATGCAAAACCTTATTCAGGCTTTAGACAACCTATAGACCAGGCATTACAACGACCAAATAGTGTTCTGCCTTTTGTACATTTTAATTACCTTTGAGCGGTTGTTGGAGGCATATGATATGCCATAGGAGCCATGTTCATTGACGCACCAGGAACAACCGCCCCAGGTACCGCCCCTGGCAATGCTCCAGAAATTGGAGCTCCAACTCCATAAGTCATGTGAGCAGGTGCAGGAAGATTCACTGGAGTGCCAACGGCTGACATAAGGGGACCACCTACTGGTTGGCCAATTGTTGGGGGACCATAAACGCCAATGCCTGGTGGACCAGCTGGGTGTTGAGAGGTTTGTTTTGCTGTTTTGCCTGAAGAAACCCCAGCAGCAGAACCATTTGGATGGCCAGTTATCGGTCCTTGTGGACTTAAGATATCCCCATTGTTAATGCTGGTTATATCATGAATGCTGGAACGCCTCCTGTCTTTGTTCATCGAGTTCAGACGAATAAAATATTTTTGCGCATGGCTAGCCACTTGGGTAGGTGTTCTTGTTACCACAAAGTTCCTAGATATACTTCGCCAATCACCTTTCCCATACTTCTCCAACCCAAGAAGAAATAATCTGTTTTCATAATAAAACATGAAGATCAATGCTACCAAGAAGTATCAGACTAACAGGTTCAAGATCAAGCTTTATCCGTATCACAGAAAAGAAGTGAAAAAAATAATGACTATGAAACAAGAGGTGCAGGGAGGGAGAGGGTCTGATGGCTAGGATGCATTGGAGAAGCTAACATTTCAAGAGTCTTATGAACTGTCAACTTTTAATTGACTTTAGATCCAAGAAATTCCGAATTTGTAAAACTGATAGGATCATTTCCATAAAGTTCTAATCACAATCACATTCTCACAGAAGTTTGAATGGAGGTCAAACACAGAAGCAGTGGTTTTTATAAAATGAAAGTTGTAAAGTATGATCTTGGCCAACATCTGCAGTTGCAGCAATAAAAGCTTACGAAGGTGATGACTCACAGTCCTACTCGCAACTCTATTCCTAAGCAGCATACCTCTGTGCGAAATAGAACATTAAAGCCAATTAAATCGTACAGTAGGACATACAATTTATACCTCATGTAAAATAGTTATAGTTCATTTGTCCCAACTTCACACACAAAGCTCCTGAACTAGTCTCTACTAAAGCACTCCTACCAAACAAGAACACATAGGAGAAAATCTGGAATATGCAATGACATAACTTCTCAATTAGTGCTGAGTGTTGCATTAAAGAAAATAAAAAGTAACCTTTCTGATGGAGCATCCCTGTCCAGAATTTTAATTATATATTGCTTAGCTTTGTTTAGGATAATTTACTATTTTGATTCTACAGTAGGGTGACGGCTTTAAAACAATGGTCGAGTCCAATTATTAATTTAGGCTCACATCTGATATACAGATTATATAATTTGGAGACAAATAGAAGCTCGAGAAACATATTAATCCAAATGAATTCGAGATTTAAGCAAGGATTTTTGAAGAAGAGACATGTAGCCGCTGAGAACCATAATAGTAAGAGAAAACTACTTGCATGTGGAAGGTAAGGGATGACAAAGAAGAACTCCGGTCATAGGTTGACTGTTAGATTGTTGTCCCCCCATTCTCTTGGTAGGTAATTTCTAATTAACAAACCAATGCAAGGCGATGGGCAGGGTATGGAGGGCTACCTAGAATGGCACTGCCATTTAAGTACGGTCATTTGAATAATGTCGCTTTAGGTAAAGGCGTGAAGGATAATTGGACTGGACAGTTTAGAGGTCCCCTTGATTGACCGTTCAGTATTCAATTCCATTCAGGATGAGGAAAATAGCAACCATCATATTAGAGAATGGTAGGAAGCCTTACGGTTAAACTAGAGAAGCAAAACTTGGAGAAGAATGGAATCAAAGATCTAAAAGAATTTGTTAAAGGAGACGTAGTTTTATCTACTATTACTAGATCTTTGTAATGAATCTCCTTAAAATGGTGCATAATGAAGAAAGTGGATCCACATAACACGTAAAGATCAGCAATGTGTTGAAGGAAATAAACCATTCACAGTTCACACCACAGTGGATTTTGTGGTACACTCAGCAACAAAACTGAGGTCATCAAACAAGGACATAGACCAGTTACAAAGTTCTAATTATGTCGAGTCTATCTGCTAAATAAATTATAGTTTGAAAGTAACTATGATAGAAACCAAAATTGGACAAAAAACTAGATCTAACCATAAGCCATCCATCCAGTGAATACCCACCCACCAAAACTTCCAGAAATGTGCCTCTAAAAGCAGTTATCTTTTTCACCAATATGAATTTTTATGTTTAAGAAGCCAGAGCTAATTAATAGGACTAATTGCAGTCAAAACCGCTTCAGTAATACCGTGGGACCTAAAATGGAGCCACAGAGAGCCAGCATTTTATTTTGTTTAATTTCCAGGCTCTTGAACAGCTTATAAGCATACAAGATTCAAAGTAAAACGGCGCACTAGGAATAATTCTCGAAAATAAGCTGAAGAGCAAGACAATCAATTCACATGTTCAAAACATCTTTCAAAAGACTGGAGGCATAAACCATCTGTAGAACCAAAAAATGTAACAATGGAGCAACAACCTATCCATTTGATGGTAGGTGTACCATTAATAAGTAGCAAAGAACAACTATGATAGAGAAATGTGGAACGAAATGCAGCTATTAAAAAACCAAAAACCGCTAACCCTAGTCCAATCAATAGAAAGACTATTGAAAGCAGAGCTCCACTCAGTGTATTGGTCCATTCATATAAATATCAATCTACTGGTCATCAGCAACACCCATCACTTGATTCCAAAGTGATATCAGTTATTCTCTAGTGACTAATTCTTCATACGTTAGGCATTTTGAGAAAACAATCCGGTGATTTATGCAGTTACTAAGTCGCATAAAATCACAATATCAGCTATGTTTTTCCTACCAATTAGATGAGAAAGTAGAATAAATCATACAACCATAACAGTGCCAAGTACCAACATCGGAACGAACTAGTTTTAAACATTGCCAAACTAACAAAATCACTAAAAGAATCAAGATCCTCACTGAAATCAAATAAAGCATCGCAAATTTGAAGAATAATGTGGCCACGTGGTGCTTCTACGACTTCTTAATGCTAATTAGTAGACAAATTCTCCTTATCACAAGCTAAGACAGGAAAAGCAAAGATATAGAAAGTATGATGTATTAATTAAAAGTCTCTTTTTAGATCGGCAAAAGGCACGTGCAGTGACATTATTCATTTGTCGCGTTCAAATTTGTTTACCGACTTCAGATCATCCCCAGTCCTGAGCTACTGAGGGTTTTGAACACTGATTACTTTGACCATAAATAAATTTGGCTGGAAGATCTAGCAGAAGGTAACAAAAAGCTTTATCATGCTACGAAAAGAATCAATCAGATGGTTGGTTTAGCTACAGCTCAGATTTCATAAAAGATGGTTATTGCAGAAGTAAACTACAAGATAGAGGAACAGATTCAAGTGATTGCAAATGATGGGTGTGACTAAATGTAAAAGCAAGCGATCAGAAACAACAGATAAGAGGATACCTTACTCCTTAAAAGTAAACAATCATCAAGAAAACATGAGAATTTCAGATACTTTCCATGTACCACCAATTAACATAATATAGAACAATCAAGCAATAAAACAGTAAGAGCAATTATAACTAACCTGTGCTCATCCTCTGTCCAAGCAATCCCTTTTCTGCGTTCTTGATCTGACCTGGAAGTCTTATTTCCATGGCTCGAGTCACCATTATGATGCCCTGACTGGCCACCCTTTGTACCAGTTCCTTCATCACTGCCGTGGCTAGTCGAACCTTCAGAATGATAGTTTGGCAGAGGCACACAACCAGATCCAATCTGGTTAACATCATCGACCAGAAGGTCATAGTGATGTTTGATCTCTTCTACAGTTTTCCCTGGTACATCAGATGCAATTTTATCCCAACGATCAGAAGCATCTTCAGGATAAGTTGCAAGGGCATTCTCAAATGCCTTATCTTGCTCTCTAGTCCACATAGAACTACAACCCACTTCGTCCACCATCATCTAGCGCTGTTTCAATCCACCACTCAGAAAAGTCACTCACCCAAAAAAGACCTACCCGAATGCTCTGGGTTTATGTGCTAATCCCTAAACTTTAGATTTTCTTGGTGATTCTGGAAAGTTGGATTTGAATTTGCTATCACCAGCAATTGGACCGATGTTAGACTTGAATTATTGAAAAGCAGGATGTGTCAGAGCTCTAGGAAAGCAAGAAGTGAGACGAAACAGACCCCAGAAAATGCCAAGAAAGCTGAATCAGAGATCATCTCCAATAAAATCCACCAAACCCAAGTGGAATATGTGAAAAATTCAATGGTGATTTACTCCAGAATTCAGAGAATTGGACTCTTGTGTATTGCTGACCTATTGTTTAAATGAAAAGGCAACAAACTTTGAGTCAGACCATGGTAAATATCTAAAACTCAGATAAACAATAAATGGCTGCTCAAAGCCCACAGGAAATATACTGCAGAAATTAATGCTGTGGCGGTGAATTTAATGGTGAAAATTGGTAATTAGGGTTTTGGAATTTTGATAGTGAGATATGAAAGAGACAATGAGGAAAACAAGCAAAGAAGAAAAACCCAGAAGACTACAAGAATCGAAAGCAGTACTTATAGCTCCATCCTAAATTCCAACAAGTACCATTCAACGAAAAACCATTTCCCTATTTGATTTTTTAACAGCTGAGGCCCACCATGGTTGATCAAGCTACAATCTTTCACTTCATATAAAAACCTCAACTTTACAGCCTTTGTCATTTCCTATTTTGTTCTGACAATTAACCATACAAAAGAGATTACCATACATATCAAGCACCATATGGAGCAGCTAATGTACCCAAATTCTTGAAACAGAAAGAAGCAGAAGTTCAAATCAAGAAAACGCCACAGCACCAACTAAATTACTCAAAAAAGCCATTTCTCAAATTTAGACCAAGATGAGATATAAACAGTTAAAAAGGTATTGGATTTTGAATGCTTACAGTAGAGGTTAAAACCACCACTTGGTGATTCCCGAGAATAGACGACAGTAACACCACGACCCTATTATAGCTCTTGTTTAACATTTAAGACAGTTGTGACTTCAATTCGTTCGATTTTCACTGTCAGAACCCAGTAACTGTACAAAAAAACGTCATAAAAGCAACAGCTTACCAACTCCTCGTAGCATTATAAGGATTTTGACACTTTAGCCAACACTCAAATGTTCACTTTGAAGAATTGTACTACAGGTTGACAAATTACAAAAGCAAGAAAGTGAAAACAACCTAACCTTGGCAGTGCGGTACTAATATCACTCCCTGGTTTCATCTCCATGTCAATCTTTCTTTTTCTTTATATCAAAACCTGAGAACTAACGAAAACTTAGTAAAGAATCGTATATACTTTTTAATACATCCAAATGCTAACAAAACCCACAAAATAAAAATATCCAGAAATCAGACAAACCCGAAACAAAACAAAAAAATTACAATGAGTGAAATTTGCAAGGGCAGTTGTAGAAATTATGGATGATGTTAATGCGTTATCCCGACAAAAATCAAAAAAAGGAGGGGGGCTCTGAAGCAGGATGGGTCAATTGGTCCCATCACCGGCAGCATCAACAACAACAAAACCAACAAAAGTAACAACTACTTGCATACACAAATAACGACAGCTAGGATTGAAAAGGGCTCATCCTAAGCTGCCATACACTGGAATCTGCAATACCCATTTAGTATCTTACAAGATAATATAGTCCCAGAGCGAGAAAAAGGAAAAGACGAAAGAGTAAAAGCAGCAGTAAAGTAAGACCTTTTGCCAAGAGAAAGAGAACGGCTTGGTTTCCCCTTTATCTCTTCTCATTTTCTCTCTATCCAAACAGACAAGAAACAAAATTGTTTGTCAGTATGCACAATCTTTTATGTACAAATGGGAATGATCACCACGCTGCTTTTTCTGATTCAAACAGAGTAATCATTGGTGGGTGCTTCTTCTTTCCTGTTTCTGACACTGTTACACTTAAACGAGTCAAATGACCGTGTTTATATAAGACAGACTTGTCACTGAAACCGGTGCTGATCTGAATTTTTTAATCAGATCGCCATTTCTTTCACTTTCTAAAGATGGCATTTTTAAATTTGCTGATACTGTTCTTCAAGTTCTTTTCTTAATCAAACACTCCAAGTTCTATTACATATTCCCTTGTTCATGTATATTATGGGTGAATTCTAAAAGATTATTGAAATTTGAAGATTTCCCATCATTTTCACTGTTAAACTTGAAGATTTGGCAACCGGATCAAGAAAAGGAAACGCTAACTACATTATCTCTAGATCTGATTTACTGTTGAAATATAAGAGTAAAAATTTGTCTCACATTAAAAAAGAGAGGAAAAAAGACCAACATATAAGTTTAGTGAGTACTCCATCTATCACTAATTGATTTTAGGATGGAACCTCACTTAGACTTGTATGTGGTCTAACTTTCCTTCTCTTGTAGGCCCGTAGGCTAATTGTAAAATTCTAACATGGTATTAGAGCGGGGTTGCTCCTATGTTAATTGTTAACACCTCAAAATAATAGATTATGTCACGTGTTAGACCTACATGTAAGGGGGGTATGTTGAAATATAAGAGTGAAAGTTTGTCCCACGTTGAAAAAAGAGAGACAAGAAGACCAACATATAAGTCTAGTGAATTATTCCGCCTATCACTAATTAGTTTTAGGATAGAACCTCACTTAGACTTGTATGTGGTCTAATTTTCCTTCTCTTGTGAACCCGTAGACTCATTGTAAAATTCTAACATTTACCGCACGTCAACTTTTGGAATTCAAAGTTTTTCTTTAATGGCAGAAATTGTACTCTCTACTTTTTGGATAAAGTCTAGCAAGTGCGCAATTGCACACTACTCGCATGTGCTTCAAGTTTCAAGCCATTTACACACTTAATACCTCGGTGGTACTAACAATTTAGGAAAGTTGGAGTAGGGAGTCAGGATATAAGATAGGGAGTTCAGATCCTCTATTTAATATTATGATATTTTATTGTGTCAATAAATTTTAGTCATTTATTTATATAAGTCTCGCATAGATCTCGCGTGAACTCCGCAAAATAAATAATTAAAATTTTATAAAACAGAATAAGACAAAATAATATTAAA
>JANKOD010000191.1:6101662-6145784 GCA_026284645.1 Erythroxylum acuminatum
CATCTCCTCAATAGTCCATTACTCTTTCTAAGCATTATAGCTTGATCTGATCAAATCAAATTTAGAAGGAAGAGTCTCCATCACAAACCATACCATGTAAGCCTCACCCAGGTCCATATCCATAGCCTTAAGCTTATGGTAACAACCCATAAGCTTGTCAATGTGAGCCCTAAAATCACTTACACCATCGTAAATGGTGTGATGAAGCATGTTTAATTACTCATTCTTTGAGAACTTCTAGTACTTTTTCTTAATGGCAGCAAGAAAATCCTTTGCACTATCAGTCTCGAGAATATTACCACAAATGAATTCATCCATGTGATACCTCTTAATCATCAAACAACATCGGTTAGAGTATTCCCACTCCTCATAGGATTTCCTTTCCTTCTCAGTAGCATCATCAACAAGTTTAGGTGGTGCATCAATTCTCAAGGCCAATTCTATCCGCATGATAGTCAAATTCATCATGAGAGATTCAACTCACTGCTTGTGGTCCGTTCCATTTAGCATCAAGATGACAGAGACTCTCGAATTGCTTAAAGCTGAATGAGAACCAAGGGCAATAACCATGATATGCATGTTAAAATAGAATCATGCAATTTGTGTTCTTTTTTTCAAAATTAATTATATCATTCATGCTAGAGTCCCTTAAACAAATATAAAACTCATTCACAGATAAGAACAATTTATTAAATATTACAACCAAAGCATCAATGTACTATCGAAAGGATAAAAAAATTGTACGGCTCATAATATTTCAATAAAATTTCTTCACTATATTAAGCATCCTACTAAGTAGTAATTATCGACAGGATAATTAATTACCCGTATGGATTTTAATGTTATTTTAGAGGAAAAACACAAAATTTTAAACATATATTAATATTTAAAAAATTCCTCATTATAAATAGTTTCACATGCTCAATTTTACGACAGTTAAAAATACGCATTTACTATTATCAACAAATAATCATGTTTATGCCACAATATGATTAAAACAATTAGAATTATTAAATAAAAATTACTAATTAATCTTGTACATAAACATATGGAAAACTTAAAAAGGAGCAAAATGAAGAAAAAATGGTCCGAAAAGGACCTCGCACGTGCCCCCACACACGTTGTACATAATTTTTTTTATATTTAATATTTTAATATATGTTGGAAATTGAAGGCCGGGGAGAGAGTTGCAGTCGGGTCGACCCACGGACCTGACTAAGGGTCAGGGACGACCCAAACGGCGTTGTCCCGATCCTTCTGATATATATATATATATACCCTTTCCGGCCTTCAATTTCTGACGATTTTTTAGGAGTTTTCTTCCATTTTTCACGCTCTATGAATTTCTCATATCCATTTCAGCCAAAAGTGCTCCAAAACTTGAAAATATCTAACCCATTTCAACCATTAATGACAACACAAGAATTTTTCAAAAAACTCACCCAAAATCGTGATTTATTTGTCCAAAACAAAGGTAAAAGACAACAATAACAGCCAACAACATTTTTTGCACGTTAATGCATCATTTCGAAGTCATATATGCCAAAAATTGATTTGAAAAAAATAGGTTTATACCCAAATATAAGTCCTAAAATCAAATGACCATAGAACTCTAATACAAATTGTTATTCACAAAAGCAATCATCAACAATCACAAAGCCAAGATCTACATTTTATTTAGAGCATTAAGTACACAATAAGATTAACACGCCTCCAATGTTTGACATAGAATCTTGATGCATTCTTTCCATTTTGGACACCACAACTTATCAATGTTAACAAACCTTGTGCAAGAGAGGAAGCTTATAGTAGAAGACCCAATATTTTGTTTTCACACCCACACATTATATGCACATAATCTCATCATATGTTATTCCTTATAACATGCTCTACCATAAGGGGTAGAAAAAGATAATTGTGTCATTTCAAAAATGTTATTAACTATAATTTAATGAACCAACATATAATTATTAAAGTATTACTATGTCCCTCAAATGTAATTAGTAAATTATTAATCACATATTAGGCAATTCGGTTAATATTCATGAATATGAAATTAATATTGTGATTATATTATTCCACATATTTCTAACATATTCTGCAACTTCCATGACGTAAAATTTTCTCAACACTATCTTCAAGCTCCAGGTGCCTAAATCAATCACCAGTGATCAAAACCATATCTCCATTAGTCATTTTTAAAGGAAATTTTTACACTCATAACAGTGCATACCACCTGACGGATGGCCAATCCGAGGTTGTGAACAGCTAACTTGAAGTCTACCTGCGATGCTTTGCAAGTGATGGACCGCAACAATGATGTCAATGCCTTCATCTTGAGGAATACTAGTACAACCTCTTTTTACTCTTCTATCAAAATGACACCCTTCCAAGTCTTGTATGGACGTTTACCTTCCTCTATTCCTTCATACATAGTGGATTCTACCTCGAGTGAAGCCTTAAAACAAAGACAATTCATACATAGTGGGTTCTACCTCGAGCGAAGCCTTAAAAACACAGACAAAACATCTTAACTAAACTTGAAAATCTTTCCCACGGCAACCACCGAATGGAGCAACAGGCAAATCACAAAAGACATGAGAAAGAGTTCACCGTTGGATATTGGTCTATGTTAAGCTTCGACCTTACTGCCAAATATCTGTTCAACAACGACTCTCTCTGAAGCTTTCAAAGAAATTTTATAGACCCTTTCAAGTTTTGTGCAGGATTGGCAAAGGTGGCTTATGAACTCAAGTTACCGACGACTGCTTGTATTCATCCTGTCTTTTATTTTTCCATGCTTCGTTGTTGGCTTGTTGCTATAGTAAACCAGATACTCCAACTTTTCCACTGCCTTCTTTGAGTGATGGAGTTAACCTGATACTATTCTCAAAGGCCATCCTTGGAACTCGTATCTCCAAAAGGTCCTATCAAGCACCTTTTGGTGCAGGTACCCCCTACTGCCCAATCGGGCCCAAGATAGCCGACTCAACCTTGAGCCCGAACTCAACCAAACGAGAGACAGCCCATTCGAGACCGAGTCCGAACCGAAGTGGGGTGGCCAAACCCGGACCATTTGCCATCTCTAATAATTTACCTTCTTCCTCTCTCTTTTTGGAGCAGAACCTTCTCAAAAGTCAAATCGGGGGATTAATGTGCTAGTTTGAAAACACTCATGTTTCCCACCCAACTAGACGCCTCTACGACATTTTATGCGTAACTCAGGGTTAAGATAATATTAATACAATATTACTAATTCAAAAAGTTTACTTCTAATGTTCATTATTTAATTAATTGCACGGTTGGACCACTAAACACCACAGTGCATATGTGATCAGATATTGTCAAACATTGCACTTATCCAATCTAATTTAACGACTTCTTGTGTAGAAAATTGCTATTTCCTGTCACGACGACAAGCACAGGCCTAAACCTATGGTTTCTAGGGCCAAAGCCCAAAAGTTGAGAAGACATACCTCAGTGCAACGCGGCACATTGTGAACTGCGGACAAATATGACCCAAAGGCTATCCTACTAACAACTTTCAGTGAAATCTGAACCACCACAACAATATGTAAAAGTCCGAAGTCAAAGACCAATACCCATATTAAGTACATCAACCATAAGGTTCAACATAAACACAAGCTTCAACGTACAACATAAACATAAGCTTCAACGTAAACATAATGTCTAACAACTGGAATAATCTTAAAACAGCCCTGCAAGCATCATCAACACAGGACACAGATAAACGGCATGCTTATCTAACGGGATTCTGATTCAAATATATAAACATGCACATCTTGAAATATCTGGTTCAAACAACTGGCACATTCTTCATTACGATGCCATTACTTTTTCAGTCCTCAAGGGAGAGCTGCATAACAATAAGAGTTGGGCACTCTTCTCTCCCACTGGTAAGCTGTTCAATCACAAGAACCACAAGCCTCACCATCACCTTAAGCTTTTTCCAACTCCGAAATATCATGCTCTCCTTCAAAGGAACAAAACACCATGACAAATTAAAAGTTTAGGGCTAGTTCACCAGTGATGAACAACAATAAAAGATGTGAAAGTAGAATTGAACATTAGTACATGAGTTCAGAGATCAGAACCTCAAATTGAACACCACCGGCAAGTTTTCCGAGCAGCACGCGCAATTGTTTGCGCACTGGTGCAGTCACTTGCACCCCATTTTCCTGCACCAGTAATGGGGTAAATTTGGCTGATTGCTATTCAGAATCATCATAAAGTTCTCCATCATCAGAAAGCTCATCAAATGATCTCATATCAAGTTGGTAGCGAAGGATTCCTCCAATTCCTCCAAACCCTCTGCAAAACTGGGAACCCTCTTGTGATTTGTTGGTAACAAACTCAAGACTGCAGCCAAACTTCCTGTACTCATTAGCAAACCATTCAAGCAGCGGCATCTTTTCCTGAACTTCCAACTCAACAGAGGTAGTTGAATCCAAAAAGGCACTTGAATGAGCCTCTTGCTCCTTATTCAAGTGCTTCACAACAATTTCAGCAGTAACAGTGTTTTTCAGCACATACCGATTAATATCAAGATTTTCCCACACAATAAGAATTTCAACAGCACCCATTTCCAAGGCCTTCAATGTGTCTTCAACACCAAAAACATACTTTCCAGTATCCTGGCTAATCTCCTCAAAGTATTTTCCAATCAAGCGCTTTTCCTGTATGAACTTCACATTTGACAAAATCTCAGCTGAAAGCTCAATAGCTTGGTTGAAACCATTTTCCCCACCATAGGAAACATCAACCACATTCAATATCTTGGCTTGCAAGCGAGGATCAAACATGTCGGACTGGCTCAACTCAGTTTTGAAGTCAGCTGAACCGGCAAGTATCAGCCCTGCAACATTAGGCTGACTGGTAGCAGGATTGATAAAAAACTGTGTAGCAAGCTCTGCAGTTTTCCTCACATAGTTATGTCGTTTTTCCATCCTAAGACGAGCAAAACGCAGCGCAGACTGTCCTCCCCTACCATGCTTCTTTGGCAAATCAACAGTAAATTTATGGAGCACTTCTCTTGTATTCCCACTTAACGTCCCAAACAGGGTGCCATTTCCATCCATGACAATGAAACCAAATTTGTCATCAGATTCCAAGAGCTCATTTAGTGCTTCTGTGTGAAATTTGTTGTCACAGAGGTAAAGTGATGCATTGATGGGCCTAAAAGGCTCAAAATCAATGGTTACCTTCTTTTCTTTGCCATCTTCATTAACAACTGTTCCGGTGTAAAGCACCAAGCCATTAGGAGGAACCTTGTTATAAAGCTTCAGCCTCTGTTGTGCAGATGTAATGGCAGCCAAGACAGACTGACGATTGACTCTACTCTTAATGTTTGAAGCAGTTCCATATTCATCACCGAGCATTTTTGTGACCCGAGATATTTGATCACGAGGAGGCATGATCAGAGATATCATGCTAGTACCGTTACCCCTTGCAGATTCCAATCCCTTAATCAGCTTTTTGATTTTCCATATCTCAATGTTCTTATCTGATTCATGACCATCTGCCATTTTCACTGACTAACCAAGATCCAAAAGTTCTGATTGATATAAACCTGACAGGAAAAAAGAAAACAAAAATAAGAACAAAATCTAGCAACCACCTCAAACGGCCCCTTCATCATAATCACGTAAAAAGCCCTTGAACTATGAGCAATTCTATCTAGGGAAATAACCCATACAAACAGTTTGATTTAATATTTTGAAAACCAGACAAGCATTAGTCACAGGAGTGAGCATGGGCGAATGAGATTCGTTTTATCACTATGATTTCAGAATCATCATCAGGTCTATACTGATTCACAATAAAAAACCATAAACCAAAACCAGACACGGGAATTGAACACTCCATGTCAAAATCTAAACTATAGGATTATCTATGATGTATATTCTTATCAAACTATTAATAAATATTTCTACTAAGATTTTATTAGTTTTCCCCATCATCAAACTCTACCAAAACAACAGAAAAATAACAATAATAAATAAGCCCAAGTTTAGAAGATTCAATTGTCTTAAAAACACAAACAGATAGTACGATCCAAAAGAGTTTTACCTTGTACGAATTGAAACCTCTTAATCTGAATTCCCGAGAACCTGAAACAGAAACATACAATAACCAAAAATCTTTGATTCAATATCACAAAAATAAAAGCAAATCTGGAGATATGAACAAAGAATACCGGAAGTTACGAACCTTCTTAGGAGACAAAGAAAAGTAAGTAAACAAACAAAGATCAGTGATTCGAATGGCCACGAACAAAGGAAAAATTACATACGTTATATATATATATGTATATAATAAAAGGAGCAGTAACGGTAGAAAGTTAAAAAGGATTCACGCATTTATTGAAATTAGGGTTTCCTTTTATAAGTTTCTTTTACACCATAATCTTTTCTCTCTGTTTTTTTTTATGAGAAAAATAACGTGCCCATTAACAGATTACTATTTTCTGTTAGGTTTTATTTCACCTTTTCCCTTCCTTTTATTTAATATTTTTTAATAAATTATGTCACAAATTATTAAACGTCCTAGTCTACATAATGTCCAACTCTTATTGAGCATATATTATAGAAAATTTACCATTTTAAATTATGTTCCTTTTATTTAATATGTATGGTTTCAACGAATCCATTTTTAATCATTCTCTAATCCAAATTATCTTTTTTAGGAAATAAATAGCATACATTGATATACTTGGGAATTTGTGTATTACATAACATATATTGATTTGTTCATGAGAGCCAAAATTGATGTTTTGGGTTATGACTACAATTATTGGAATTGAAAAAATCTTTAGGGTATACTTTGTGAAAGTTCCTCTTGACTTTAAACAAGATTTTTAGAGAGGTACTCTTAACTTATGACAAAATAAGACATTTTTGTAAGGGCTTCTCTTCACCTACGATAAAAAAAGATATTGTAAGGAGGGTTTTTATTCTTCACTATTTTAGATGATAAATCATAAATATTTAAAACACTCTTTTTGTAATATAACTTTTAAACAAATCTTTACTTTCACATCAGAAGTCAGCCTATGATCTGAAAGGTACACTCTAAACATTCAGTCTTAGTCTTGCTTAATTTAAAGCCCTTTGACTTGAACATATCCCTCTAAAGTTCTAGTTTGACATTGACATCCTCTTTTATCTCATCCACTAAAACAGTGTTATCAACAACAATATACAACAAGGACCATCCTTTTAGATATTCTTGGTTAATTCATTCATCGCTACTGCAAACAAAAAGGGGCTCAATGAGGAGCCTTAGTGTAGTCCAATATCAATAGAAAAATGTTCTATATTTCCTCATATTATCCTTACACCTTCATTCATATCCCTAATAACTCGTATATATGTCATAAGAACTCTTTTAACTTATAAACAACTCCACATGATTTCCCTATCCTGTAATATTCCATTATTCTTTTAAGGGGATATAAAACTTCTGTTGTAGACTTAACTAGCATAAAGTCAAACTGGTTCTCCAAGATAAGAGCATAATTTCTCACTCTCTTCTTAATGACCTTCCCCACCAAGATTTCATCTTATTGCCCTTAAGTCCTTTAGAAACACCCAAGATCTTGTTGGTTGTATTCTTTAAAAGAATTGTTACTCTCTCCCACATTTAGTTAGCATTTCCTTTTAATTTCTATTCTTGTTCATATATTACTTTATCCTTAAGTTGTTCCACTGTATCCCCTTTCAAATTCCACCATTTGACTCTAGTAAAGCTTTTAAGACTTTTCTTTCTCCTCGAAATCTTAATTATAAGATCCAAAACTAACAATCTATGCTGAGTTGGCAAGGAAGTGTTAGGTATCATCTTACAATCCTTGCAACTTGGCCTATCGCTCCACCTTACAAGGAAGTAGTCAATTCGAGTTTTTGTGTTTATGTTCTTAAAAGTCACTAGGTACTTGATAGATATATATTTAACTATATTTTTACACTTATATTTGATGTATTTTTCTTGATATTTTATACTTTAGTTGTATATTTGGTACTTAATTCATTCCAAGTGCTTTCATAAGTGATAATTGCCTTCACGAACCTAAAGGAGAAGAATTCGCTTGAAAATCTTAGGATTAGTTATTAGTAGACTCAAGGTTAGCTATTAACATACCATAGGAATCTTCATGGTCTAATAAATCAATAAAATAATTACATAGCAAAAGATCAATATATTAAGGGTTTAGGAGAATTCAAAACCTAGAGATACTAATTCTCGATATCAGTAATTTTCTAAGTAATTTCCATTGTCTCTGTGTTCGTTATTGTTTCCTATTCTATTTTAATTGTTCAAGTTTTCGTTTCCTTTATTAAAAACCAAGATCAATATGTAGGATAGATAATAAGAAAAAGGTAATTACTAGTAATCACTGTCTTCGTAGGATTGACCTGTGTTTTTCGGTACTAACTACAATTATGTCGTGAACTTACGATTATTACAATATTGACTAACTCATAAAATAATTCAATCAAGTTTTTGGCACCGTTGTCGGGGACTTTCATATTAGGAAAGCTTGAATGCTATTGCTCTAGTCATTTTCATTTTATTTTCTTTTATCTTTATCTTTATTTTTTGTTTTATTTTATTTTTATTTTTATATTTGCTTTTGAATTTATTTTATTTTATTTTATTTCATCTTACTGTATTCCTTTGGTTTGCTTATTTGATTGTCTTCTGAACTTTTCTACACTGATAATGTGAGGTGGTTTATTTTAGGAATTGAGATTTAACGTCATAGTCACAACGCACAATGAAAGGATGGAATAAATAGTATTTTTATGGGAGCTAGAATAAATCTTCATAATATGCATCATCACCAAATGGGAGAGAGAGGTGTTCTCATATGTTTTCGGAGGTTCAACCAATGTTTAGGTTGTGTCGCGACATTGGTGGGAGTTATCATTACAATTATGAATGTCGAGTACCAACACATATATGGGAGCGACCAAGCATGTATAATCAACCTCAAGGAGCACTATAAGGGAACAATTACAATTCAGAGTGGAGCAACTCTTACTCTTATAGATGGAACAATTATGATCTAGCTGAATATTTACAACACTAAGCACCTCCAGTTAACGAACCAACTCTGGAAAATATGATGGTTAATTTCATTCAAGAATCAATCATGAAGTATTAAGAAACAAAGAATCGTATACAAAATTTGGTGAATCAGATGGATTAGCTGGGGGAGATATTATCTAATGAGATCCAAGGGAGTGTGCCTAGTCCTATTGAAACGAATATTAAAGAACATGAAATGACAATCACTCTCAAAAGTGGAGACGAGCTTTCAGAAAAAAGGGCTTTCGAAAGAAAAAGAAAGTATTACAGATCAATTAATGGATTCTTTGCCAAATTGAAATCTAACTAACACGAATTTGAGAATGAAGAAAAGATAAGGGTTGGCTTCATGAATAGAGGGGCATTCCAAGAAGAACTTCCTGAAGAAGAAGAAGCCTCCATCAATAAAAGAAAATAGAGAAGTGTCAGTAAATAATTGAAGAAGATGAGCTAGAAACCTCTATCTAGGAAAAAGAGTGGAAAGAGATAATTGAGGAAGAACTGGAAAAGGAACCAAGTAAGGAAACTACTAATGAGGTGTTGGTAGTAACTTTAAGTATGGAGGGTTCACATTTCCTCCAAGTCAAGCTGCTTGAGCCAATCGACGATTCAAGAAGTTTTATTATTCCCTATTTTATTAACAGCTTGTGATTAAAAAGGGCATTAATGATTGCAATTGGATTATTTAATTTGATAACTTATGTCCTTGTTATTATCTTGCAATAGGTGGCTTATTTATATACTACAAAACCTTCGTGTAGAGAAATGGGTGGAAGCAAGCCACTTATTATTGATCTAGGATAAAGTTGAGCATAAAGGGTATGTCAATGCTAATGACGATAAACAAGCGTTGCATGGGAGGTAACTCATGAATTAGGATAGATTTTATTTTAAATTTTATGTTATTTCTATTTTCACATTTCGTTTTTAACTTCTTTATTGTTATTTCTATTTTTAATTTTTTATCACTTTCTCTTTATATTTTGTAAGGATGTTAGTCGCATATTGGATAAATCAAAATCAAAACAAAATTGTCGTAGTTACGAAAGTACCACTAAGCCCTCACTTATAAAAAATGCTTATATATTGAGTATATTGAGGATAATGTACAACTTTAACTGTAGGGATGAGTTTAAAGAATCTTTAATGAATTCTTCAAACTTATGATAATCTTGATTATAAATTTTATGAACTAATATTCTGAATTGATTGAAATATGTCCATTAATATTGTGTTTCATTATTAAATATTGATTGAATTGGTATGCAAAAGGATGATAGTTAGAAAAAAAATTGTTTTTCTAAGTCATATTTTTATTAATCATTGAAATATTCAAGTTGAATGATATTGCATCTTTTTTACACACATAATACCAGTCTTTTTTCGTGAACTTTTGAACTAGTCTTTTTCGTGAACTTTTGAGCCTGAGAGCAAATTTCAAAACTTCTTAAGCTTTTTTCCTTTGTTCATGTGTGTGATATCATGTATAGTAGAATAATTATAGAACTTGCTTTTAGTATGCACATTGAGACCATATTTATTAAATTAGAAGCATTGATATGATCAAGGCATTTAGATTCAAAAACTTACTTTACCCTATTTCTTTGATAATTACCATACCCATAAATTCACCTTTGATAATAACCAAGTTAAGCCTTAGCCTTTTTCATTAACTAAACCCACATTATTAACCTTTATCCTATTTTTCTTGAAGACCTATTTATTATTTTGAACCCTGAAAGTCATTTACATTATTTACTTGTTAATACTTGAATTTTTTGAAAGGTCCAATATGTTTATTACTTTGGTACTGAATGCTCAAATTGGTTTGGTTGAAGAAAAAATAAGAGCAAAAAAAAGAAAAAGAAAAAATAAGAGCATAAAAAAAGAAGAAAAGAAAAGAAATACCGATGGAGCTACAATGAAAGGATTAGTATGTTTTGCAAACAAGTCTTGTAAACTCCTTTTAGTAAATTTCCTTTAATTTAACCCTTGTTATTATCCCAATCATATCGTACCTAAACCCTATTACAATTTGCATAAAGGCCTTTTGATTTTTTTCTAATTTGTACATAAGTGAAGGAGATGTGATTTTATTGCAAGCATATGGTAAGAATTCTACTATGCATTGGGTGAGAGTTTTGATACTTTTTACCCTAAACACGAGTGCATTGAGTGAAATCTCGGTGAGGGTATAAAATTATATGTTTTTGACATCAATGTGATTGTTGATGTGATTACTATTAACATGGCTTAGAAAAGTTAATTTTAGGATAATTTGATTATGCTTGTACGTTAATTTGATTCAATAGGATATGATGATGTATAGTATGAATGGACATGTTGAAATTGATAATGGATTGATGTTGCAAAATTTATAATTTTGATTATAGTTTGGTTGAGGACACACAAAAGTAAATGTAGGAATATTTAATAGATGCATATTTAACTATATATTTACACACATATTTGATACATTTTGCTTGATATTTTATACTATTGATGTATATTTGGTAATTAATTCGCTCCAAGTGCATTCATAGGTGATAATTACATTCACGGACTTAAAAGAAGAAGAATTCGGTTGAAAACCTTAGGATTAGTTATTAATAGATTCAAGATCAGCTATTAGCATACCATAGGAATCTCCACGGTCCAATAAATTAATAAAACAATTGCATAATAAAAGATCAATCTATTAAAGGTTTAGGAGAATTCTATGTAATTTTCATTGTTTCTGTGTTCATTATTGTTTCTTATTATATTTTAATTGTTTAATTTTCCATTTCCTTTATTAAAATCAAAATCATAGATAATAAGAAAAGGTAATTACTAGTAATCACTATCTTCATGGGGTTGACCTGTACTTGCCAGTACTGGCTACAGCTACAGCTACATCGTGCATTTACGGTTATTACAACATTGACTAACTCATAAAATAAGTCAACTAGTACTCCTCATTTTTCTTAAAAAACAGTTGGTTATCACCAACTCAAATGTTACATTGAGATTCAATAAAGTAGCCTACTATCATTCCTATCACTATAACTGAAACCCCCATGAGTCCATGGATACCTATCTAAGGATGCCCCTAGAACTTCTAGGACTTCCCTATCTAAAAAGTGATTCAACAATAATGGTCAATATCCTAAAGCTCAAAGAGAAAATCAAATATGGTATTGTGTACAAAATAAGTGATGGCTTGAAGACCTCTTTCTAGAGGGATAAATGGACTCCCTATGGGGATCTCAACAATCTTCTTGAATTACAATCCAATAAGACCATTTATCAATAAGAGACCATAGTCTTTCAGGTGCTTTCCAATAAAGACACATTAGAAAGGATCCTTCCAAACTCAGGAATTTCACAATTCCTAAAGAATTGTGCCTTAAATCTTACCAAAGAAGATATGATTGTGAGGCCCCAAACTATACCCTAATAGGAATGTTTTGTTTCCATGAAGGTATTTGCAATGGGTGTTAATAAGCATGAAAGTGAGTGCTTAGTATTAGACCTAATCAATATTAGAGGAATTGTTGGGGATAATTCGATATTTTCCATTAATTGTGTTATGCATGCATAAATATATATTAATCATGGGTTAAAATGCTAAATGAATTAAGATGGAATGCAATTACATGGAATACGATAAAGGTGTGGTTAAATTGTAATTAATGAAAATGGAAAAGAAGGAACCAGTGGGAATTAACCACTTGTTACTCTACACACCATAAACTTGTCACACCACACACCATAAGTTTTACATAAACAAATGAAGAGGGTGAGAGGAGGTCGGCCTAGCAGTTAAAAATTTAGAACTTGAGCTCCTCTTTACACTAAAAATTCACACTAAATTGATCAAAAAAGGGGATCTTGAAAGATACACAAGAAATTGGTGAATTTAAAGTCTAAGGTAAGTCAATTTCATGCTATGAAGATTATTTTCTTTTTCATCTCCTCTTCATCTAGGGTTTTATTATGTGTATATAATTGTTGAGTGTGAGTTTTGAATAGGTTTGTTATGTGTAGAGGAGGAGAAGACTAAGGACAAAGGCAAAAGGAAGCAAGTGGAGTGAGGAAAAGGAGTTTTGATCACTCCTTCAAAAGGTATGGGAATTTTGATATGTTTGCTTAGATTTATGAACGTGATGTGAGGGTAATCGGTAAATTAATTATCCCATTTTCTTATGGAATGTTGTTGGTTAAATTGGATGTATTTTTGTGTTGCTCTTACATTATAAGATTGAAGTTAGTTGATTTGGGATGTATACCTCACTGGATGTATAGGTTCCATTGAACATACTTCTATAATTTGAGCATATTCTGGCCTGTAGACCTCCAAATTGGATAATTCCAATTGGAGATTAAACTAGAGACATAGTTTTAGAACTTTTATGAAGGAACCAAAATTTGATTATGCCTCTAAGATTTTTTAATTCTGTCTGATGTCCCTGTTTTCAAATATCTTGTAGTGTTTTGGGTATAACTCCCGTAATACTTAACCAAATGCATGAAATTTATACCATTAGAAAACTTAAAACATAAGGGAACAAATGTCTAGAAGACCTTAAAACCTAATTCGAACGTTTGCTATATGCATATAACGGAATAAGTACAGGTATGAATGACGAGTGTCTGTCACGATCGTGACTTAGTCTTTTGTCACAACTAGGACATTGTTTTCGTTTCTAATATTTACCACATCTCATCTAAACCTTTTTGGATGTCACCGAAGCTTAACAAACTTAGTATAAGGGTAATATGAGACTCATCATGTATGTAATGTGTATATACTTTAATGCTTTCATTGATATATTATTAAAAAGAAATATGATCATAAAGCATAGTAAATATGATTGGGCATGATAAACATTTTCAAATTATAATTGCAAGCATAAGGGAATGAATTTGTATCTTATGAATTGTTGCTCTTTAATGTGACTCTGAAATATAATTATGATGTTCTGATGATTAGTTTTAACCTGTCAAGTCTTAATTGTGGGTAAATAGACAAGCCTAGAAGAGTCTGCAACTGCTTCTGTTTTGAGACGTTACGATGCCTTCTGTTTTAGAGACTTAAGGCTCTTCTGTTTTAGAGACTTAAGGCTCTTCTGTTTTAGAGGCTATTGCCCCTTTTGTAGATATCAATCATAGGTATATTCTATTATGTTCCCGTTACCCACGTCTGAAAAAATTAGCAGACAATTCTGTATATGTCTAATGTTTGTTATGTTCGGATGCAAATTCATATTTGGAATAATCTCTTAATATTGTGTTCAAATATTGTTATGTGATACCTCGTGAATTTTATTTTATAATGTATTTTCTATTACTTAATTGTCATGAATCATTTATATGTGATTGTTAGGTGACTGCTGTGAGTAGTTGTCATGTTGCATCATTATTTTCCACTAAGCTATATGCTTGGCACGATAGTTTTTCCTCTGTGTAGATTATAATAAACAGGGTTAAGGTTGGGATAACCGCAATGGCCAAAGAAGGATATATAACCTTTTGGAAATTCTTATATCTAAACAATGTATTGTATTTATAAATATTAAGAAGGAATTTTGTAGTATATATGAATGACCTGTACTAGCCGTAACTTATCATCAATTTTTTTTTTTTTAACGTATGGATGTTATATGCGTAATTTGTGACTTGTATAAATCACAATAAAATATAAGATGTGATATATGTTTGTCTTATTTCTAGAAGATGTTAGAATTGTCTAGGTCTATTTTAGGTGCATCGTATATCCTCCTAGAGAATATAAGGGTGTCAAAATGATGATGTAGAGTGGTACTACTTTGGGGCAATTCATCGATAACTCTATTAGGAAAATTTTATGGCACGAGGAATTAGATTGTAAGATGTTATAAATTAATTTGGGAAAATTATATACTTCTATACGCACGTGGGTCTACTGAAAACAATTTTTTTATTATGTAGAGATAAGGCTGCATCCTATCAGACATCTCCAAACCCTGCTTCACGGCAGAACTTCGAATTAAGTGTTACAGTGATGATGATATACTTCCATACGCATCATATACACTATGGATAGCAATGAAACGGAAGACTACTATAGTGGACAGACTTTCAAAATTTTTGACATTTCTCACTCCTGTCCAACGGACATAATTTTCCAGTACCTCATTTTTGAAACGGACATAAATTTGTCCTTGTCTTCTGAAGACAGGACAAAATTCGTTGCAGACCGTAACCAAACAGTTGGACAGACAGAACTTTAATGTCCTTGTCCACTGTCCTCAACTACAAGGACAGTAACCGTACACTGGGTAACAGATGCTACCTTTGCGATAAAGACATGGAAACAATGGATCATCTTTATTTGAACTGTCCATTTGCAAACAAAGCAAGATATTCTATCATGTCGAGACGCAGAATAGGAAATCCATGGAAAAAATGGAGAGATACGATAGCATAGTGCATCAACAAAAACTATGGAACAATTATGGAATACGAAGAATTTGAAAAAAAGAAAGAAAGAGAGAGATTAAGTTGTGCTTTCTTTTTAGTTGTGGTTCTTACTTCAAGATCACGTGGCTCCCTTTTCTTTGACATCTCTGTCAAATTCTTCTTATCGTTGGATTTGTACCCATGAGTCTGATTCGTCAAAGCTTCTTCGTTCCCTCTCCTTCCTTCCGATCTCCTCTTTGTTTTTCAACGTGTACATATCTTAAGCCTCTCTGCGATTTCCTATACATATATACATGTACAATATGTGTAAAAATGGTTATTGATCTTAGGTTAGATTTCAGTTTCTCTGAAGCTGTTGGTGTTGAATTTTGATAAGTGTGCATGTTTAGATACAATAACACAATGGGCAAAGCCTCCATTATCATATACACTGTCATTGCTGTGTTTGTCCTCTGCCTCATTTCGCACGCCCCCAAAAAACCCACTGCCAACCGTCACCGACGTCTCAAGATCCGTTCCTCTTTCAACTTCTCTAACACAAACCCTCTCCACCAACCCCACACGCCCGTCCCTTTCGATCCTCTAGTCGCCGAAATCGAGCGCGGCCTCGAGGACAAGCGGTGGGAAAGACAGCACTTTCTGAATAACCTTCCGGAGCTCTTCAATAGCTCCTCTGATTCCGCCCCTGGTCATGAGTCCCAGCCCGAATGGGAAGATTTTATGGCCTCTGAGGATTACTTGAACGATGAGGGGAAATTTAATGTCACCAATAGGTTTGATCTGCTCCAAATCTCTATATTTGTTTATGGCAAATTACCAGGTTTTATGAATTCTTTGATGGGTAATGGGTTGGTTGCCATTTTATAGACAAAAGTTTTTGGATGCGGTAAGTTATATCCGATCGTAAAAATGCTACTTTTTTTTTCTTTTAACGGCTGTTTTTGAGTTACAATCCTGGCTAAGTGAGAAAGTTCACTAATTAGTACTATCAGTTCTGGCCAAGTCCTTGTAGGGGGAGCCCGAGTAAAGACTGGTACTGATGATAGTGGGTTTTCATCCCTCTCTCTGTGATGGATGTGCTTGTTTGCCCTCTATGTAGCAGGTGATAATTGCTGTCTTTGCGTGAGTTGACATAGATTCAGTATGATATTAGTCTTCACCCGTTTCGTTGTGCGTGTCCCCACACCTGCCCAAGTTTGTAACTTGAACGTGTATGCACATCAGTGTGATGACACCTGTCAAATAACACATCTATGTTATTTGCATCACTGGTCCAAGTTTTAAAATAATTAACTGTTTCCTTTGATATGGCTCTATTTTACTTATGATAGTTCTTAAAGACTTTTCGTTATAATTTCTGGGATTTTCAAGATGTGGAATTTTTTGGCAGCCTGTTCTTGCTTTTTCCAAAGATTGATGTTGATCCATCCGATGGTTATGTGAATGAGTATGAGTTGACCGAGTGGAACTTGCGTCAAGCCTTGAGGGAAGTCTTGCATAGGACTGAGAGAGAGATGGAAATTCATGATAAAAATCATGACGGGTTTGTTTCATTTTCTGAGTATGAGCCGCCCAATTGGGTTCAGAATTCAGGTCAGTATTGATGTTTAAGTATAGTTCGTATTACTTTTGAGGTTGATATTGATGTACCTGGTATTTTGAGAACATGGGCTGTTACTTTTTCGTACGTGCTTTTTTAGCTCAAAATTTTGTTTTTCATTCTCTTATAACACCAAATTCTCCTTTTACGTCATAAAACCATTTTTTTTCCATTCGGTCGTTAATCTTTCTTGTGGAACTTATATCACCACTTTTTCCATCTTCGCAAACTTGAGTCTTGACAGTTTCAGAGCTGCTTTATCATTTTCTTTTCTTTTCTTTCAGTGGGTTCTTGTCTATCATATATGTAGCAGTTTTTTAGTGTGTTTTTTGTTTGGCTGGTTGCACAATTTAGAATAGTATGCTTATTGATCTATCTTTCATGATTCACAATGGATGGACATTGCTATTCTTCTCCACCTTGATGAACTTCTGCTATATGTTTCTTGTCCAGTTTAATATTTTCAATAGAAAACTATTGAAGTTGATTGTTTTCTTTTGCTGTAGTCTAGGGAGGGTTAAAGTCTTGGATGGCATAAATAGCTAAAGAACAATGTGATTGAAAAAAAAAGAAAACCATGAGATTAGAAGATAGTGTAATAGTTAATGTGGAGTATACCTTAGAGTAAGTGTCACAGATGTGTAGGAAACAAAATGTAGTTTGTTTTTTGCTGTAGAAAGCCAGAAAAGGGCGATTTTTAGTAACTGAAAGAACATCAGATATTTGTTGATGGTCAGCATGCTTCAGAGATTGTCGCAATATTGAACGAAAGGTATTATCCCGAGAGTTTTTTGATAGAGATTATACTGACATTTACAAGATTTTCAAGGAGAGGTTGATCAACAGTTGGAGATATATGGTTTGTGTTTTATATTATGGAGATCTCAAATGTTTTTCTAGTCATTATTTTGTAGATGTGATTTTAATTGGCGACTATAGAACATATGGCATAAGCATTATCTTGTATGTACTGGATCTGAGATCTTTCTTCTCGAGGATACTTTGTTTATCATCTTGTTCTGTAATGTAATTGGTGTAGCTTTGCCAACTCAATTACATCTTTCATTAAATTGACTGGCAAGATAAATATTATGTGCCGTCACCAAATCGATTCTCAAAATGATCCTTGTTTAAGATCCCTGTGAACATGTTGAAGTATGTGATTTTATCTTGCATGTCACGTGAACTTTTATATGTAGTTACAGTATCTCTGTGCCACCACAGGTTTTAAGTTGCCTACATGTACAGCCCTGTGCCAATATGTACTTAGTTATCTAGGCTAGATCTCTATTGGTTTTTTAGGTCAATGTGCAAACTGTACTAGAATTGATGCAAGGATAAGGGTTTCTGGTGAAACTATGATGATAAAAGCCTGTCTGGAAGTCTGTTTGATCGTGTACTAATATATATTTTTGTCAAGGTTACATGAGAACAGGACCTTTTTCGCTTTTTTTTGTTATTATTTTCTTTTCTATTAGTAAACTTTGATAATGTCAGAAAACCATGCATTTTCTTTGATGATACCGGTGTTACTTACTATCATTGTGATATTTCATGCGATCCTTTAAACTGATTCTTTTTACTTCATAATGTTAGATCCAAATGCTTTTGGCTATGAAATGGGCTGGTGGAAAGAAGAACATTTCAACGCATCAGATACTGATGGAGATGGTCTCTTGAACATAACGGAGTTTAATGAGTAAGTTTCAATTTGATTACCAATTTTCTCATAAATTATGTATCTTAAGAAACAGTTTATTGTTTAGGTTCTCTTACTGGACTATATCATGCTTATTGTAATGTATGATGCTTTAGATTTCTACATCCAGCTGACAGCAAGAATCCAAAGCTCATTGAGTGGTTGTGCAAGGAGGAAATGAGGTACATAGATCACTTTTGGTTTTACATTTGTATTATCTTTGTAACCTAAATTGTCCGAATGATTGTTGGATATTAACTTTTGTGGGGAAGGGGTCTCTCATAATGTTGGATAGATCTAGTGAAAGTCCTTAACTTGCACGATGCTGAACACATGATAGGATGAAATTTGAGGGGACAAGGGACGAGATTAAAAATTGAAAGGATGCGGTGGAGAAGATAAGGAAAGTAGAGGTTACAAGATTATAAATTTTTAGATCACTAACTTCTCAATTCAGTCCATTAATCAAGTGGATTTGAGTTAAATAAAGATTATCTTCCTTAGATGCTGCCAATCAAAAACTGAAAATAGGAAAATGGTCCTAGTTCAATAAAACTACCAAATATAATCCAGTTACTATTAAGGGTCCTTATGGATGTTAATGTTAATTGTTAACCGGGGAGGGGGAATGAGTTAAAAAGATTGTAACGTCGTTTGACTCTTGTAATGTTCCTCTTATTCTCTATCACTCCTGGACCTCCTGTCAAAAAAGGAAAAGAAGGTGGGCTGGTGGAGAGAAGATAACAGAGCATCGATAAGAAATAAAATCACAAGATCAAGGACAGTCCCTTTTGTTTATATAGCTACTCTTCAGCTGTGTATCTGGTTCCCCCATTCTGGCAATGCATTTTAGTCAAGTATCTTGAAGTCCTTAATTGGGGTTGGTGCAATTCCTCAAGTGATTGACATCAAAATTTGACCGATGGATTCACCATTATTTTCTCAATTTGTTTTTACCCTCTTAGTAAAAACAATAAACATGTTCCAGGGTAGTATACCTTAAGATCTAGAACCGATGGATTCAGTATTATTTTCTCAATTTGTTTTACCCTCTTAGCAAAAACAATAAACATGTTCCAGGGTTGTATACCTTAAGATCTAGATCACTCAAATGACTTATCACTTTTAAGCCTGCATAACAGGAACAGCCACTTATTTTTCGACCATCTAGCTTATGAACATCATTGATGGAAATAGCCATAGGCTTTCTTTATAAGCTATCAAATGTTTGGTCAATCTTTCTAAAGTTCTTATTCTATCACAAGCTTACATCTGTTCAAAATGTGGAAATATTTGGAAAGAATATCTGAAGGTGATTTCTTTCCACCTTGTCAACTATTTGTTCCATGCTAAATTGAAGAATACAAACATATTTGAGGCATTTTTAAATTAACCAATTAGAAAAAATATCAAGATGTTTTTTCATCATATGATCTATTCTAGCCAGGTGAATTCTTGAGCAATGTCTGTGATGAAGAAAATTTGCTTATTCAGAACATAACTCTCGTTAATAAGCCTCAAGTCAAAGAAAAATGCTGCTCTGTATCTTGGTTATGTTTTTCTTTGATTTATCTTGTTGTTTTATTGTAGTTCTACATTTTGATATGTATTCCTTGAACAGCCCAAGTAACAGTTGCCTTTTTCTTTCTTCTCTAATAGGGAAAGGGATTCAGATAGAGATGGGAAGCTTAACTTTAACGAATTTTATCGTGGACTCTTTGACTTAGTTAAGAATTATGATGATGAAAGTCATGATACTTCTGTATCTGATGGTCCATCAGAAGCCCCAGCTAAGATGACGTTTTCTCAGCTAGACAAAGATGGTGACCGGTAATTGTTTAGAGCTTATAGATAAGATTTGATTGTTCTGTTGATGAGATTGCATATCAGATAGATAATGTAACCTTGCCTTGCTGTGCACAGATACCTGAATGACACAGAGTTACAACCCATAATTGGAAAGCTTCATCCATCAGAGCGTTACTATGCAAAACAACAAGCAGATTACATCATTTCACAGGTATTCTTTTGAGTGCAGTGAAGTGCTATTTCAGATTAACAAAAGTTAATACATTTGTATGTACATGGATATGCACCCAAGGATGAAAAGCAAAGCCTACTGTTTGAACTGGCATTGTCTCTTGTTTCTTAGTGATTGCCACAGCACAGAGCTCTACGCTAAAAGTAAGGAATAATATCCATTTATCAAACTTTTGAACCTGAGACCTGCAAGGTGAATTTGGTGTTTGTCTATGGTTGGAGATGATTGAGAAACCAAGAACATAATTTGATCTGCATTACAAGGTGCCAATTTGCTTTTCAAATTGTCTTAGGAGCCCCATCACAATTTGTCTCCAAGCTGAGCCTGAGTGATCCATTTCATTACTCCACACAAGTTGCTAAAGCTCTACCTCGTGGATGGCTTAAATTATTGTCTAAAATCGTATGCAGGCAGACACAGATAAAGATGGACGCCTATCATTGTATGAGATGATTGAGAGCCCGTATGTATTTTACAATGCAATATTCAATGAAGAGGATGACGGTGATGTCTATGGCTTCCACGATGAGTTCCGTTAATTCCAACAAGGTAATGGCAATCCTACCTCGTAGTTTTGGCAAGATTGACAATTTGTTATGGTAAATCAGAATTAACACGAATTTGAGGTAGAATTTAAGGGATTTTTGTATATTGTTTAGGAATATATTCTTACAAATTTCATGAGGGATTATGCTTCAAAAGCATTAGACATTCCTGTTTAGTTCGTATGCAATTGTCTAGCTGTACATCTGTATCCCTACTTAAACGATTGTACATGGTTAAATCATGGAACCACAAGTTCAAACTTCTTACTTTCTTATGTTTACAGCCATTCTATCTGTTACTCAACCGCTGGACTGTTACTGAAAAATCAATTCATTTGGCCATTTGTATCCAGTTTGTCTTTTCTAGTTTGATATTAAGCACTATATTTGAGAGTCATGGTACAGTGGATTTGAGCTTATAGATAGATTGGGTTTAACTGGTTGGGAAGTTAAATGTTTTGAGATAATAAGCCGTAAAGTAGGAGAATAGAATATGATAAGTTACACTACTACATGAGTTTGGTTTAGCCAATTGAGTATAACTTTTATAAGACTACCGAATTTGAGTTGCTGGAACGAGATTATCAGGTGATAAAGAAGTAATGGATGATTGATTGAAGGGCAGTGGAAATTTTGAGGGGCCTCATGAGATTGTGAGGTGATCAAAGGTAATCGACGCCGGACATATGACAATCGACTGAATGCATCAAAAGCAAATCATGACAACTCGACCAGAAGTTGAATTGGAGCAAAATCTAAACACTAAACATTGTAAATTCAAAACGCCCACTATTTGCAGGGATATCCATAAATGTACGTTAGTTGAGAATTCCCTGTAAATCAGATCAGATTTCACCAAATCTAGCAAGAATGACTAATCACATTTTAACCAAACTAATCTGTGATTGGTAGCTTACCTTATAGGGTATCATGACTTTCCATAAACAATAAGAGCATAATATCAAAGGCATTCCTACTTTTCATTCGTACAAATCTCAAAGAAGAGAAACCACAAAACTTCAACTACAAAATCAAATGAATACTGCGGCTAAGACTGTCTGAGCATCTCATTCTGCCCCACAAATAATGTTTGATGGATAAGGGTACAAAAAGAGATCTTTTGATGTTCAAGCTAAAGGTAAAGTTTGACCCAAAAGAATTGTGGGGTAGCTAGCAAAAAGCTTGTGGCCAACTTGATGGCAACACCTCCGGCTTCACCTCAATTACCCCACTGTCAACCCAAATCCAAATTTGTAGTCTTTCTTCCTATGGTCTAACTGCAAAACATAAATGCACAACTATTTATCAACCAAACCAAAAGGATGGACAAGAACAAAAAGGTTAACTGGATGAGTACCACCGCTAAAAAGAAGAAAACGAAAATTCCACACCATGTGAGCAGAAGTTCACTAATACAATGTTTATGATTTTTATGATTTTTATTATTCCATGCTGAGTGACAAACGCAATCCTTGGTTATGCCAACTACTACCTCAAGATGGCAGCAAACGAACACAACTTAAAATTGAAGAAGCATGGAAGCCAATTCAGGCTAATAGAGATGGGCAAAAGTAACCACTTACTTCTGCAGAGAGGATGAACATGAGGCCCATACTTAGGCGTTCCTCCAGGAACGCTGATACACAGCCATTGGAATCAATCTTTCCTCTTAGACGAGCCTGAAACAGTCTCAAAGAGTTAGCATTTTTCTAGATTATCTTAAGACAATTCTAGTGTTTAAGATCCTAAAATGTAGATTAGCCAAGATTAGCACTTATGGATATGATGATTCAACTGATTTGGCAAACCACTAGTAAACTATTTTGGGTACAAGTAGTGTATGGATAAAATAAACAAAGCAGAAGCCTCAGCACAAAGGAAAAGTAGCACAACATACATATGCATGGATAATGATTGCTCAAAAAAAGCAAACCTAATTTCATCAGGTATGCACAACAACTCGGCAAACAGTTACTGCCCTATATAACTTGACTCAACAGCAAAGTAAGTATTGTCCGACACATCTGAATCAAACATAAGGGTCCACTAGCACAACATGTAAAGAAATACAACTGCTGACTGGGATAGGTATTGGTGATTGTACAGGAAAAGCAACGTCAAGTTAATCCCTAGCTATATTTTTGGTTGTTCCCTCCACTTCTGAACAGTCTTCTGAGAACAAAATAGAACTGCTTTACCAATGAAATTATGTTATAACTTCAATTTTAAATAATCGAACACGCCCTCATGGTGCGATAAAGTGGGAATTTTGTCAATTCTCTACCAGGAAGCGATATACTTTATCTATACTTGGGCTGCAACCCTGTGGTGCTCTTGCGAAAAGAGTTTTTTATCCATAAGTGGAAAAGACAAAACAAATAACAAAAAAAGAAGATGCAGAGTTAACATGAAGAAAGTAAAAGACCAAAACTAATGGAAGAGACTGTTCTACTAATTGAACAACAAGACCACCATCTAGTCGCCTAAAAGTTGGCAGTTATAACGAGTACACTGAATTATAAAATTAGCTGTTATAGCAAGAATACACTGGATTATACAATTAGCTGTTATGACAAAATTTTCTAGAGCAAAGGCTTCCCTTGCAGTACTTAAATACAATGTAAAAAATGCAAATTAGTAGTGAATGATGAAACACTGAAACTATTTTTTAAAACAGACTATTTAAGGAAACAATTTTCAAAGAGAAATATATATATAAATCAAACACATCAAAAATTGGAGACAGAATCATATTGACTATTTAAGTAGACTTGCATCTTCTTAAGGTTTCTAAATAATTTTCAAAGAGAAATATATATAAAAATCAAGCACATCAAAAATTGGAGGAGACAATCTTATAGACTATTTTAAGTAGACTGAAACTTATTGACTATTTAAGTAGACTTGCATCTTCTTAAGGTTACTAACTGCTAAATTGGTGAATGTAAGCATGCTCTCACATTTATGCTTCATATAACAGCAGAACATGTATCACAGAACTTACTTGTCTTAGGATATAATCATATCCAACACTTGATGTCACATCTCTTGACATGTAGTTGTACATTAAATCTGTAGCCAGTGACACCTTAAGAGAACAAAGTAGGATTAGAATAGAGATTACTTACTGAGTTAGCTCAAGAAACTTGACTACCTTCTGAGAAAGCTTCTGAACATAACTCAAAGCAACCATTCCAGTGCTAGCAACTTGCCCTGTGGCTACCTGCAGGTAAGTAGTTTTTCAAGTGAAAGAAAAGATGCTGGATAGAAGGGAAGATATTTGTGAATGGGAACCACTTTCTACTAAGGACAAGGTAGTAGCACATGTTGTCACCCATTAACAAAGATCAACGCCAGAAATTAGCATGGAGAAAAATAGATAGTCACGGCATGTCCAGATGAACTAAAGGGATGTAGTTTTAATTTACAGAACTATGTTGCTAAGAGTTCATCTAGCTATTTACCAATTATCAGTTCTAACAACCACAACTGCAGCAACACTAGAATTCCTTCATTGAGATATTCAAATTGACAAGTAAATGGTCAAAAGAATACAAGCAACTCTATGAATTTAAAAGAATGAAGTTCTTAATCAGCATCTAGTTCTTATCTGCCTCAGGTGTCAAGTCTATCAAGTCGGAACAATTTCCCTAAGTAGTTCCATACTTTGGAAACCACATTTTCCTAATGCTTCAGGGAATTTAGAGGAGGGAAACATAGAGACACACACTAAACTTTTTCAAAGAAACAACAGCCAAGTATAAGTAATAGATTATTGTAAGATTAATAATAGACTATTTGTTGTGCTATGAGATAAAGGATTCAAGCCAAGCTAAAATACCAGCTCATCTGTCTCGTACCGAGCAGCATATCCAATACCAGACTTGCGATGCTGACCAGCCCAAAATAATTCTCCACCCAAAGACAAACGAGGAGTCACACTCTGCATCAAGAAGATTTAGATTTATTGTCAACAATGAGAAAGAGACGTCTTATATGTTCAACCAGAGACATCTTATATGTTCAACTGCCATTTCACGAGAGAGAGAGATAGAAGCAAAAGAAAAATTTTCACAATAAGACAAAAATTAACTTAGATTAATGACTGAAAATCAAATGGGAGTTTTATCTCTCCATATTGGAATTCAACCACCAACCTCCACATCTGATCTCCAAAGATAAAACTTGTGTAGATTATGCATACACAAGCTCTTCTACATACTATGTTTGTGATTAAACTTTTAGTTTAATCAGTTCTGTTCAATAGAATTGACCATAAATTTCAAGCACTTGGAATTACAGCATTATATTTATAATTTCATAATTTAAAAAATAAAACACTGGCAAAATGAATATATATTACTTGCTTACACCGAGAAAACTTTGCCTACGTTCAATCATCTTAGGTTCAGCATGTCCCCAAACAGTACATTACACCATACATCAATCAGCATCTCTTAGCATTTTGCCTTGTGTAGCAATTCACCAAATAATAAGAGAATTTCTAAGCTTCTTCCAAATTTGATTATCTCATCTATTCTGGTCAATTTACTTTGATGTTCATATGCTTCAACGTCCAAATGACTTGTAAAACCCTTACCAGCATGGTTTAATTCCCCTGAAACATTAACATCACTAAAGTTTCCAGGTTAAACCTTTCTTAATCCCCTTATTCCTGGTTAAAATGTTTATTATCTTCATCTTCGATACCCTTAAGTCAAATATTGGCTCTTACCCTTCATTCAAATATTGGCTCTACTTATCTCTTACCCAAGACAACTGGAAAACAGTCCTCTCTCCCAAACTTATCCAGCCCAAGCTCCAAAGGTTTTCCTGTTCTACTAGCTTTAGATTTTAATTCCTCAGTGGCAACTTAGCAGTTCATATGCATCTCCATTCTACTTCATATCAAGCTTCTTGCTCATACTCATGTGGTCTTAATTAACTTCAGTGTATCATCCTTTCACCAACTGACCACCATTAGTGATCGAAAGGCAGCCTTATGGTTAGCCATGCTCAAATTTTCAGCAACATTGTCCAGGTACATAATTACATCTCCATTTGAACGACATCCACATTTGTATCATGGTCCAAAGCTTACCATTTTAGTAACTTATATTGAACACCAATCTAGGTGTCCAACTTCTTTCATTCTAACACAGCTTGAGGTGCAGTCTTTGAAGGACTCTTGATCAATTTTTTTTCATAATGAAGATGCTTAATCGACTGCTGATGTGTCTGCTTCCACAGATCAAAGAAGAAAAATGCTTTATAAGTAACCAAGTCTAATCATAAATCAAAGCAAACTCCAAACCAGCTTCTGCACTTCTTTATTATCATTAAAAATTTCATGGCCTTCATTCAAATTCCTGAAATCATCAACGAGGCTTCCTATTTCTCTACTTAACTAACATCATTTTCCAATCATGAATAACTTGCATAAATTCAGCCATTTACTTTACCAGAAATATTTGCTGTTTCACACTGGGGTGCAAAAGCAAGCAACAAATTTGATATGAACACTTCATTTCTCTACATTAGCGCCATAATCACACACCAGATCAAAATTTTTACCATTGAAATATTTTTATAGGGATGAGGGAAGTATCAGCCCTGCAACTTTTCAAATCACTACAAGCAAGTTCTAATTGTTTTACTTTAACAATAAAGTACAAAAGCCAAAAAAAATGACAAAAGTTCACTAGCATGTCCACCAACAGACAACTCAACAACAAGGTGATACATCCAAAACTCAAGATTTATACCGCCTGGACCTTAAAAGAATAACTACCTATAATCTATTTATTTAAATATTCCCTCAAGGTCAAAATGTTGCGAAAGGGTCTTAAATATGCCAGTTAGCTGCCTGCTAAATCCCTCTGCACTAGTCAACCTTTAAGAAAACTTCATTCAAGGAAAAACAGAATTTCTAATTTCTTACAAATTTTTCTTTCATAATTAGTACAACTGAATTGTAAAAAGTAGGACAACGACTGCTATATAAAAGTCTGAACAGTTTAGGACTTAAAATCATTATAAGCATTTAAAATTCAACATAAATGACTTAAAGCCATTGTAAGAATGTAAAATTCAACATAAATGAATTATAATTAAAAGCATATGCTTCTAAACTTCTAAGAAACTGAACTGTAACAGAGACAAAATTTCCTGGGTTAAGTTAGACATATACCTGAATGTAGCTTGCTCCAAATAAAGCACCATTACCAAGCTGCAGCTGTGTCCTGTAGTCTTTACCCTGCTTGATGGAAAAGAATGTCAACACGGTAGAAAAACTTTTCAAAAAGAAAAGATATTAATAACTATGCAAGAAATGACCCAGCTAGTGAAGCTAAGAATCTCGATATATAAATTACTAAAACATCATGAAGTTATTAATGAAGAAAAAACAATAGTTTAATTTTCCATGTTAGAAAACAAAAATGTTCCCATTTTATTTCTCTTTATTAGGTTGAGGTTTTAAGTCTATTAAGGACCAAAGAGAATCCTTATTAAATAGGATTTTATTCTTATTGAAAGTTTAGTAGATTTTTTCATTTCATAGGACTTGAGATTTCAAGAGTTTTCTTTCTCTCTAAGAGAGATTCTTATATCTTTAGGAGTGATCCCTAAACTCTAGATGTGATTTCTAGAACCCCATTGCTGTGATTTCAATAGTTTTGTTTGTTCAAATCCTAGCTATGATTTCTAGGTTTTGATACAATCCCGTGGAGAGATTCGTAGACATGTCCCTTGTTTGCTTTCTTTCCTGAAATCTCAGCACTTCCACTCAACCTTAATCTGAATTCCCAGCAACCAAACCTAAAATTCCAGCAATATATATTGAGATTCCTGAACTGAAATTCCAGCAGCTCAAATTTTCTAATTTCTGTGAGTTTTATCTGCTAGTAGATATCTGTTCTAGTCGTCTTACATAAATTACCATACATTATTAGGACCTACGGCCATGAAGCCTGGTCTATTAACTAATTACATCATTACCATACTAACATAGTATTTATCTATGAAAAGATCACCTTTTCTTATTAGTTTTTTATTGCTGAGTGTCAGATACATAATATGCAAAGCTCAAAAAGAAAAGATCCAAAGTCAACAAGCAACTTTAAATTGTAGCAATCCGAAAAGAATTACTAAACTGAAAAATTAGCCATGTTACTTACATTACCTATATGGAAACAACACACATGTATGCATACACGTTTGGGTTGACGCATGTACGCTCCAAATATAAAAAACAAAACCATGAGATATCAGATTCTACTCAGACACCCCCTTGTTGCCATTACATTGTCAAAATATCATTTCCACAAATGAAATACCTTCCAACTACTAAAAGAATTAGTTCTGTGTATGTTTGGGGAGTCTCCACATGCCTCAAACTGGAGATTAAATATTACATACGCCAGATACCCAGATAAACAATCATACCGGCACCCCATTTCACAGTCCAAGTGACAAACGTCAAAACAAAGGTAAAAATATTAAGCATAGAGTACATCTCGTAATTCAAAATCAGACAATGTTAAGCACTAGTATCTTAACTGGACACTTGCATGCTTAACAGAAACAGAAATAAATTTTGGAATCATAAATAAGCCTTCAAATTTGAATTACTCAATCAATATACAACAGAACACTAATGGCTAAGTGATTATGATTTAGAAACTTTTCCTTCCCTTTAAGCAAGATAATAAAACAAACTATTTCACTTTTGAGGTAACTGATGTTGCTGTTAGAAATTCCTCTACGCTAACAAGAGTATCAAGCTTTTCATAACAAATGCAAATTGGGAACCCATTAACTATAGTAGCAGAGTAAGAGGACTGGACCTTGTAATCAAAGTTGAACATGGCATGTGACATATGAGGTTCACCGGTAAGCTGGACAGTAAACAACAGTTAAAGCATAGCTCAGTTACATGCCCATGAACAGATTGCTCCTCCCCCACCACTTCCTTTCTTCCAATACATCAAAATAGTACAATAAAGAAGAAAAATGAGACAAAAAATTTGACGAAATGAGTATGTTCTACTTGAGCATTAGCCTTCAAGGAGAGATTATCAGTCAAATCACATTTTACTCTTGCATTGAGTCTCCCATCAGTCAAGACCCTCCCAATGAGCATCATCTATGAAAAAACAATCAAGAGTCCCGTTAATTTAGATAAAATATCATAATTTGATGATTAGAAAAGGAGAAAATATTTATATTTTTAACATATACAATCCAGTGACTTCCTACCTTTGGGTCTATGAAATTAGCACCAAACTCGTAGTGAGCTGTTGGAATTTTGATTGTTTCAGGGGATTGTGACGGAATTTCTGTTGGTCCCATGAACACGCTGATAGATGGTTGACAAAATCACCATAAACAGAATGCATAAGAAAAGTAGACAGAAGCAAATGATAAAAGGAAGGAAATAATTTGAGAACAAGAATAACTTTTCTCCATACTGAAAGATAAAAGGAAAAAAAAAGGCAAATGTACCTGTGACTGAGTGAGAACTTCTGATTGAGGCCTTTGGTAAAATCAAAACGCATGCCTTCAAAGAACTCTGGCTTTAAGGACACTGTTTGGAACGAATTAAATTTAGACATTTGACAGGGTAAAAACATCGCACCCCAAAACTTCATCTTACAGTTGAAAATTAAATGATAAGCAAACAAAACCAAATGAATAAAAAGATCAATCGAATCGCTATAACTCATTACAAGCAGATGCACACATTAAAAAACATCTGGCGAAACCCAAATGGCAGATCAGTCATTAGATACAAAAATTAATCAAAAGAGAAGAAAAGGTTATGAACAGGAACCATACTAAGCGCTTCACGGTGGATCTCTTCGTAGGGGATAGGGCAAGGAAGGTTCATGTAGTCAACTTTATCCCCTACTACATTGGTTTTGTTCACTGTAGCCGTGTCGCCAGCTGTAGCTGCCATTGTTGGTTGATGGACCACTAATCAAGAAGTTGCCACCGCAAGGAGCGGAGGACGGAGAGACAGAGACGGGGGTGGAAAGGGAGACGTGCGTGCAGTCAGCGGGGTTTAACGAAGGGTTTTGAGGCTGTGTTTATGCCTTACAGTATTTTCATTTCTTTTTGTATGTAAGGAAAAAAAAAAGAATATATATAAACACATACGGAAAATCAATGTTAACTTCAGATTCTTTTTTCTTTATCAAAAGTAAAATCTCCATATGCTATAGAATTACATATTTATTTGTTCAAAATATAAAATACTATCAGTTATTTTCACTTTTCAACTTACTTATAATTTTCTCCAATATATCTTTAATAATAAATAATTTGAATGACTAGTATGATTATTTATATTATTTTCTTGAGATTAACAATTAATAAGTTTAAATAATTAATTACAAAAGAAATAAGTTGGGAGAGTATAGCTTACCTAATCTCTTACAAATTAGGGTAAAAGTGCATTTCAAACTTTCACAAACAAACCTAATGCTTTGAAGAATTTGAACCTTTTTGTTTTCACAATATTTAAAATAGATGAAAATTTTAAGAAATTAACTTTATATCCATTAAACATCATATTAATACTAATGTCATATTATTATTTTTAAATAAAAATAGGTCTCACATAATAAGTGGGACTCGGTATCTTAAATATATAAATGTGGGTTCTATTGTCACGTAGCAAGCAAGACCCACTGTTTGAAAATGTATACACGTTGGCCCCGCTGTCACGTGGTTGTGGGATTCTCTTTCTGTTTAATTTTAAAAAATAATTATGTAGTAGAACTCATTTTTTATTAAAAAAGTATCAAAGTAATGTCATGTCAGCATTGACATGATATTTAACTGATAAGGAGTTAACCTTGTTAAAGTTTCCGTCCATTTAGGATCTGTATTAAACGTTTTGAAAATGTTAAGGTTCAATATGAACGTGTCAAAATGTTAAGGTTTAAGTTATATTATGTTGTAAACGTTGAGGTTCACAATACACTATATATTGGTCTTACAGATTAAAAAATAAAGTTGAATTTTATCAAATCTAAAATTTTATCCGTTAAATATTGCATTTTTAATACATTTCTTGATGGAATATATGCATATATGTGTGTATAATCTCATTTTAATTAAATTATATATTGTAAATAGATGTTTTTAATCTAATAATCAAAGATTAGATTAAAAGTGCATTTTAAACTTTAATATTTATAGTAAAATATATGATAAATCTTAATATTTTAGAGTGTTCAGTTTAAATAGACAGAAAATTAAACAGAATTAAGTATGCATCTGTTAATTGTCTTGTCATTACTAATATGACACATATTTATTCTTTTTTAATAATTAAGTGAGGCGAAATGTCACATAAGCCATAAGATTGTGTGGTCATATGTATCTAATTCATAAAAACTTAAATTAAATTTAAATTTATAATTTATAATTAATTATAATTAGTGCTAGTTAGTAATAAGTTAATCAAAATTAGATCAATGATAATTCAAATTCCTAACCCCAAAAATTAAAAAAAAATCCTAAACCCCCAAAATCCTAAACTATAACCAACGATTTTCCTAAATCCTTAACCCCTAAGAACCCTAAAACAAATAAAGAGAGAGAAAGAGAGCTTGAAAGAATCAAAATCAATGGGATAGAAATAATAAGGAGATAAGAGAGGAAGTATTGGTTTATGTCTTACAATTAATCAATTGGTTGTACTTTAGGGATAAAATAATTTAAAGACATTATTTATCTTGTACATGCTTACATGTATCTGATAAAGTCTATGAGATAATTATACATTGCAAATGAAATTATGATGATGAGATTATGTTTCATTTATGTATTATTCATAAATTGTTCATAGTCATTGTTTTATTAAGACTGGACATTGATAGAACGTAAAAAATTAGCACACGTTGTGTTTTTACTTATAAAAGAATTAGTCGATGTATGGAGATAATTAAACAAACGTGTTAGTGCTTTCAAAGAACAAGTTCACTAAACTAACATGATATTAGAAATCCATTTGAAATATTACTTGTATGTTTATGAAAATTCTCGTTGTGATGATTGTATAAGTTATCCTTTGCGATGTTTTAATACTAGTTACGATATATCCTAATCATAGGTAGTTTGGTCAATAGTCATTAGATGTAGTATGAACTATATGGAGGTAGTGAAGTGATTAAGATATGATTCATAACCTTAAAGTAATTAAATAGAATGTTTTATTGTTCACAATTAGTATTGATTTGGAAAAATTCTTGGCCAAGGTAGAATGACGTTTTGTAAATAGTTTACAATATCATTAATTGAATCAGCAGCTAATGGCGGAGAACTAATATGATTAAACTCAAAATAGACTAATTGGAACATTGTATGATGAAATGATTGAATTATACAAAAAAATCATACACAAAAGGGTTAGTTAAAACCACTTTGACATTCATAAATATTTAGGTGGTCATGATATGTTGCTAGATTTTAATATTAATCTATGATTATAAATTGTTTAATCAGATAATTAAAGATAAATTAAAAGGAGTGCTAATTTGCCTATTTTTAAATCTAATTTAGGATTATAATATGTATCAATTGCCAACATATTTGGGATCCTAATGGGTCACATATAAAGAACTGGTTACAGAGAGCAAAGATATTTTAATCAAGTTAGACTTAATTGTAAAGCTTGAAAAATTTTATGATTAAGTATGAGATATTTGATAAATAAAGATCAATATGACATATTGGACCTTATTCGGGTAATATAATTTGTATTTAATTAGAATTATTTGCAATTCTAATTAAAGCTTAATTGAAAATAGAATTTAATTTTAATTAAATTACCAAAATATCCTAATCTTATTATAAATAGGCTTAAGCTCTAATAAAGCTAGCACTTCTTGCTTAACCCTCTCTATAAGGGTTATAAAAATTTCTCAACTTATTTTGTGGATACCGTTAGAGGTTGGACACTTGTGCAACTATAGTGATTGAGATGGATCGATTTCAGAAGCGGTTCAAAAGATACAATAAGAATATGAACAAGCTTTAGAATAAGGTAAGAATTAAGATTCATGCTTTATTATGATTTAATTGTTAATCATTTTACATAATTAAAGTGACATCAGTTTTAGGAAAATCAAAATATGAAAAAGATTCATAATTATTCCACTATAGTTGGGATTGAACCCCATCCCGATTTCCCAACAAGAAAAACCTTGAAAAAGCATTTACATAATGAGACAAAAGAGTTGTAAAAAAATAGAAAAAAGATTAGAACGATCAAAAAACAAGAGAGTGACCCATAATGAAGAGGAGAGAATTCCACCTTTTGCGAATGATCTACTCCTTATTTTCTATTTTAAAAAATACCCTAAACACTTTCTCCTTTATCTTTTATTAACACATAATGGAGTATATCACTCGTAGAAGGTGGACTAAGTTAGAACGATTATGTCTCCATCATATTGCAAAGAGAACGCGAGCATCATCATGGTAGGTCATCTCTAGCATCAAGCTATATTTTTCAAGGAATTAAAGTGACTTATCTATGTACGACTTCAATCACAACCAAACTCATTATAATATATGTTGTTTGTTGACATTACGTAATTTTGATACACCATCTAGTCTTTTTATAGCATCATCTCGACAAATGTTCTCCGTCCTTTATATTCTACAAGGCCACTCTCTTTACGAGGTTTCATGAATTATGAGGGAAAATGATCATAAATTCTTTTAAATAGGCATGTTTGATTTTTAAAAAAAGGAATATGGGGTTTCATTTTGACTTTATGATAATGACTTGCTTTGAATATGTGAGATGTATTGCAAATGTTGCTTTGAAAGTGATTTTTGGGGGTTAGGGATTTGGGAGAATTGTTGGATTTAGCATAATCATTGGTTAGGAATTATGATTTTTTATAGTTAGAGATATGAATTAACATTAACCTGATGTTAATTAACTTATTACTAATTAGCATTGGTTGTAATCAATATAAGTTAACTATGTTTTATTACAAAATTTTAGTTAAAAATTAACACATTTTAAATCAAACATATGGGCCTCAATGCCAAGCGAAATACACATAATAGTAGGGTTCATTTACTAGTTAAAAAGAATAAATATGTGTCACATCAGTGATGATATTGCACATAACTGATAAAAACTTAACTTCGTTTAATTCTCCCTCCAGTTAGGGTTCATTTTGAACATGTTAACATACTAAGGTTCAAATTAATCACTCTAAAATGTTATAGTTTTTCTTGTATTTTAATAAAAAAATTGGGGTTTAAAATATATTTTTAGCATTAAATATTATAGTTGAAAATGATTTTGGTGAACTCTTCGAACACAAAGTGGGTGGTAGACCCTTAAATGTAATATGTAGAATCGTATAAATGATTGATGAGTCTTAGCATATACTTATTACAGGGGTTGACATAAAAAGCTACACCCATGACAGAATAAGGTAAAATTTTGTGAAAGGAGAAGCATGTGTATGTTGGTCAAATAACTCTTAAGAGTAGATAAAGTTCACCTTACATATGGACGATGGCAAGATATGCTTGGTAAACAAAACAACTTGCACATTCAATGGGTGATTGTGTATGATTGAAGAAGGTAAAGGACATTGATGCACACTGTCAATTATGGATGACCTATCTTAGCAATAAGCAAAGATTAATGAGAGCTCTCAATTATTGACAAAAGTTGGCATATAATAGGTATACAATAGCAAAAATCTTTAACGATAGGTGAGTTTCACATATGGATCGATAATGTAACATCCTACTACCACAAGGTAAAATACCCGAATACCCGAAGGATATTCAAGTACATACCCCATAATAATGGTATGTTGGAGCAGTAACAAATCCAATTTACACATGGCATCATTTAACAAATATACTTCAAAGTCACTAATTTTAAAACCCATTTATTGCATTCATCCACAAAGCTTACACAATCTCCATTGGATAAATATTTACAAACAAAAAACTACAAAATAAAAGTTGTAACTCTCTTACGTCAGCTAACAGACCTCTGAGCCATAACTTAGTCGAAAATGTCCTTCTAATCTAGAATAAATGCTAAGTCTCCTGTCTCGTACCTGAAAAACCACGTTGTAATTTTTATAAGTTTTGCGAACTCAATGAATGAACCATCATTGATGATTTCACCGGATTCCATACACACACCACATATAACACAGTTATTCATTCTGTACATATACATATATTCCAGATACTCATACAACATAGCATATCATAAGGTCACTCAATTCAACTTTGCAAATCATTTATGAATTTCAATCTTATATGGATGTTATATGCATGAGACTCACATTCGTTTTTATTGTTGTGACTGAGTGCCTATCACATACTTATACAAATACTGGCCTATAGGGCTCAGACAGAACAAAATCACGGAGCATAGCTCTACGTGCAGAACATATATCACGGAGCAAAGCTCTACGTGGAAGCACTTCAAACTAGCTACTCAAGTCACAACGCCATTATCTGAGCATGCATTCTATGAAATGCATCAAATACTGAATTTGTCATCTATCATAATCTTATACAAATGCTCAGACAAAGTTTTCACAGTCATCGGACCTAAGTCCGGCATTCAACTTTCGTTGAGAATCAAAAGTCATTCAGAACTTCATATCAAATCAAAACACTTCCAATACGTGCCTAACTGTTAAACTCCTCGGACTTCAAGTTCGGAATTCAGAAACAATTCACAAACAATTCAGTAATATTGGAAATTTAACAAATCAAATCAATTCAATCCTAGGAAATCATCTAGGATGACTCACTGTATACTCCAAGAAGCTATTGCCTGGATGGTCCGGCAATGTCCAACTGGCTTCCAATGTACTCTTCTATAACATACACAACACATTCACAAATATCACATTTTTTCACAAATGTACAAGTATTCTTTTATGCACATCAATGTATAGAAAGTATGCATAATGCATGTTCAATAACAATCCTGGGTATCTTATTGTGATCCTCAAGATCAAATCATTCAGATATCAAAGCCCTCATTAATACCATTTGTATTTATAATTTGGACCATAAGAAATCAGTATGAAAACAATTACATAACTTAATTGACTACTTCAGACTTTTCTTCCAATATACATACGGGTCAAGTTTGTATAATAAATCTAATAAGATAAATGGCAAAATTAGGCAATACTTTCTTCTGTAAAGTTGTTCTCCAATGTCTTAAGTTTCTATTGATACTAAAATCATTCAATTTGGTTCAGTATACCAAAAGTTATACTTCAAATAATCTCAGACTATTCTCATTTTGAAACAGTACATTATACCTAACTTCCATCCAGAAATTAAAAGTCTTAGGAACTGAATTGAAATTCCATTTCTTCAGACAATCTGTAGCCTTATGTTTATATTTTATTTGCAATCAATAATCATCTCATTCTAAGGTCCACAGATCAAGATATAGCCCAATTACCGAAGTATGCTCAACAAAAATCCTCTCAATTATCATACTTCAGCATAGTAACTTTATCATCTTAAATTCATCAATCAATCCAATTCAGAAAGCTATGATTTTTAATGGAGATGTAAATCAATATCTTATGAATCTATTTGTCTAAGAATCAAGTCATTTGGACATCGGGTAAAGAAGTTATAGCAAAAAGATTGAAGCATGTTCAGCAAAAATCCCTTAAAAAAATCAGATGCACGATCACGAGTTTCACCTTGACTCGCGAAAGTCGCAGTCGTGCAAAAGCACGATCGTGACTTTTGTCAAAAAAGCACGACCGTGACTTTTGACATTTTTTTTCACGACGGTGCTTTTCTTTTCTCCTTCTTCACCGATCCTTTTCTTCAATTCCTCCATAATTTTTTTCATTTCCAGCCTTTCCAATTCTTTCCAACTTATTTATTCAGCATTTCTAACTCCAAATACAATCTCTACACATCTAGATTCAAATTTATCAATCTAACACCAAAAATCTGAAACTCCGCATTCTCTTTCTCTCTCTACTGTAAATTTCAAATTTTTAGATTTTCATCCAATGCATATATTATCACTTTTATCTACTCTTTCACTTCACTCCAGTTAACTCATCCCAATATCAGAACCTCACCAAATTCATTTTCCACAAATCCATGCATGAACAGTAAAATCAACCATATACTTCTCGCATGTACAGTAAAATTACAGAGTAGGAATTCATCATTTTTTTTCTAGAATTTTGCACTCTTCCTAAACACAACTTCAATTATTCTTCTAGCTCCAACTTACCTCAACAATATCTTATGACATATTATTCCTCAAGCATGCAAAACCAACATATCCATATTCGGTTTTCTCTCTAAAACAGAACAGAACATATATATATATGCCTCAATTTTCCAAACCCATGCATACGTGTATATATTTACACCAGAAAATAACCATCATCAAAACTACTTACTAGATTTAGCTGAAAATTTCAGCAATGAGAGTAACTCAACAACACAAAAGCACAATCACTTGCTAATCGGTGATGAACAAAACCAGGTAGAAATTATGTTAGATGATTAAAAGCTACAGTAACCTCTTCCTAACCACAACATAATAATACATGTGCCATTTACTACCACAAATATATAAACCATTTGTCACAATACCAATTAACCATTTGTCATATATATATTTTTACCACGTGGCACTCTAAAATTGGTCCATAAATTAATATTTTTCTAAAATTCACCAAAAAATTCAAAATACCTTAAATATATCAAAATCGCCAAATCACATTTTAATCATATTTAATAACTCCATTTTACCCAAAAAAAAGTCAATGAATGCATGTACAATCATATGAATGTGCAAAATTGTGCATGTCACAATTAACTTATGCATGAGGTGCATTTTCTAAAGTTCTCAGAAATTTTTCATAATTTACTATTCTAGCCTTAACATGGGTAACGGGATGTTACAGATAATGATTGGCACAACTAAATCATGCTAAGTTTAAGTGTACGTAGATTCACTTAGCATTAATTGGGAAGCCTAAAAGTGGAATGGTTACCAATACTTTCTATGTAATTAGTTCAAATTATAAAGGTTCATCAAGACTCTTGATCTTATTAAGAGGTGATTATATGGCAATAATATATCATAATTGACTAAGAAAGTAGGAAGACTTACTAAAGCGATGACAATTAAGGTGGTGATGTGACTAATAGAGTGGGACATCTTTCAAAATCATTTTCTTCATAATCTTATTAAAATTATAGACAAAAAGGTATAACTTATTAATATAGGTGGATTGTTTTCTTACTTGCTTAGTGTGCTTACATTAAGGCATCTTATGCAGTTTGATCCATGTAGAGTATATTTAGTTATTTGTTAAATAGAATATATGAGAGTTTTAAATGAAAATTATTTGTAAAAAGTTTCAAGTTAATTTTTTTGAGTCTTTTGTATTATATTATGTAAATAATAATAAAATTTTGACATTATTAGTAGTGTATCTCTCTTATTCATTATTTTGATTGACTAGCGGAAATCCACATGTTGAGTGTAAGGGAAATATCTAAACACGAGTTTTGCCTAATTATGTGAAAACTTATGTAAAGTTTTTTTTATAATCGCACGAAAGGCTAAGTTAAACTTTGAAATATACAATTTTAACTGATTTATTAAAATTTGACAATTTGTTTTAAGTTCCACTTTTTCTTTTAAAAGTCCTTATGATAGAGGTCATAATGTACAACTGGCGGTAATTTTATACCTTTCCTCTAAATGCAAATGTTTAGAAGTATACATTAACTTGATTAAAAAAAATGAATACAAAGTTATTAGACCAAGCAAGGTCCTAATTCATGATTTTGATGATAATAAAATATCTTATTATTGATGAATTTATTGTTGGTGATATTAGTTGTTATATTATACCGAAATTAAGTAATATGTGAAAGATGAAGGTTAATAGAAGGGAAAATAAGCAAAGGGATCATTTAAATGAATTAAACAATCAAAAGATAGATAAAATAAACAAAGTGGAGCTCATATACAACTTAAGAGAGTTTTAAAGATATTCAAATGAATAACCAGGAATAAGGAAGAATCAAGCACCTTAAGATTTATTAGATCATTGTCATCCTTCTTATAACCTTGTCTTGATCTTTTTAGTGAATTAGGAATCCAATTGTTATATTATCATTTAAATATAGCAGATAATGCATAAATCCTTTCATAAATAAGAGAAGATTTGTTTTGATCTCTAGAGAAATTTTTTTGATCTTTAGGAAAACTTTAAAGAAGTTTTGAAATGGAAATTGAGTCAATTTGTTTTATAAATGGTTTGTGTTTTATCTTTAAAAAGACTTGAAAGTTTAATTTTTTAACTTAGTATGTGTAGGAGTTAGACTAGCCTAAGATTTTGGATCGATTAGTTGGACAAAGTGATAAAAAAAATTCAAAATTGATAGTGTGCAATAGGTTAGACAAATATTTTGGCTAGCAAAAATTATGGTTTAAAAGTTAAAGAAAGGTAATTTCTTGTATAGTTAGTTGATTTGAAGGCAGTTTGACTATTTAAAAGTGGATTTCAAATAATCAATTATGCCTATAAACTAGTCATTATAATAACTAATATGTGTATTTGATGGATATTTGAGTTGGTTTTAGGTATATGGATTATAATTCAGTTGTAGTTAGAAATTTAGTATACTAGAGAGTTCTTAAAGGCCTTGAGAGGGTATAAATAGACTTAGAGTGAATGTGTGCTTATATACATATACTGAGCCTTATTTTATTAAAGTGCAAGAAATGGAGGTTTTGAATTGTATATGTTATGCTAGTGTAATAATTAGGGAAATTGTATAGGATGCGTATTATGAAATTCCCTTTTGACCTTAGATAAGATTCGTAAAAGGTTACTCTTCATTCGTTGAAAAACAAGATGATTGTAAGAGTTCCTCTTTACTCATGACAAGTAAGATATTATGTGGAAGATTCTTCTTCACTCATTAAAAGAAGAAGATGTTGAATTCTAAATGGAAACTATGGAGTTAACATAGATAAATAGTTGTTTGGCTAAATCATTATATATCAATTTTGTCTTTCTTTTCCTGCTCTCTTTTTATTATTGTTGTGTTCATTATTTTATATTAATTATTCATAACTATCATTATAATAGAAAATTCATTTTTAATTTTTTAGATAGAGCAAAATATATTGACAAAAGCAAATACTTACTCTAAACATAAAAAGTTGTTTGAAGTTAAATATAAATCCTAGACTAAAGTGTTTTAATGAATTATGGAATCGAAAATAAGAGAAGCACAAATTATAAATGCACAAAAAAAGCTCTAATATTAGGCTTCATGGTTATTAGAAGCATATACTTCATTAAATCTAAAAAAATTGCCTTAATAATAATGTATAAATAAGAAATAATTTATTGAGTGTAAGTTAGTATTATAAGGTGATAAAATCCATAACACAACTGTGAAATATTTACACTATTATTATGATATTTATTTTATAATATATTTTTATATTTATATTTATTTAATTTTGTAATATTAAACAATATATAATATATTTTAAGTTCAAAAGTCTAAATAATGTGGAAGGCTAACTAAACTAGATCCATGTATATTTTTAGGTAAAAGATGTAAATGAAGAAATTTAACAAGCGAGATTTAAAGAATGAAAATATGACATTAAAAAGATGTTGTTTGCATACTTCCTACTATTGATGTACACAAATATCTTCTTTAAGATCTAAGTTTTAATATGAGTACATACATTATTATTGGAGTAAATATCATAGTGTCTTTATGTTATTAATCTATATATGCATGTATATGCTTCCAACAAATAAGAACTCTCGTGAAGATATGCTTCCAACTATATATGTTTCTAACAAAAATGCCACCATTATATATGTTCAAATAATTTTCAACAAGCGTATCAATGATCAATAATATCTTGTATTCTAGCAAGTTTGATAAGTAATTACAAACTCAATATATCTAGCAAGATAATGATTCAATATAGTTGTAAATGTTCAATGATCTTCATTGATATTATTGTTAAATCTTGACATTATACATCCTAAAATGTATGTTCAAAAGCAAGGTAATTACACTAATATAAATCTTAAAATAAATACAATAATGCATGCAATCTTAAAAAGTGACTTATGATTATAATTGGTCTGACTATTAACAATTTAGCTTCCAAACAAAAGACTAATACACAACCCTTGTTTAAGCCTCAACTTTCATTTGTACTTTATTAAGAAGCAATCTTAGTGTTACCATGTTGTGATGTTTATATGGATTTTCCAATAGCCTTATGTTAAGAAGCTTGCTCTTGCAACTATCACAATATTATACTTGACATATCCTTCCATCTAAGGCCTCTTAATTAAAACAAGAGCTAATAAAAGTTTAGATCAATTGACCTAAAATTCCTTTTCATTATAGGCATTCATGTTGAGGCTAAATGTTTCCATTATTGACTTGCTCTTATAGATGCTTATGTAGGATGTTAGATGGTGATTATATCTTATGAATGGTTAGTTGCATTAGGATGTATAAATATATTTAATGTTAATAAAATTGAATAATTAGTTGGTTATAAACATACATTAAATAGTTTCTAACCTCAATTTTAGCTTAATTACATTTTTATAACTTCTCCTGTTGTGTCCAAAATTTTCACATTTCCATATACTTAGAGTTACTTATGTGAAAGCTTTTGCTAATTGTTCACTCTTTTTAGTTCATGTTTGTTTTTCGTCTTATTCTTCTTTGGTCTACCATGCGTTATTCTTTCTTTAAGAAGATGAATTCCTTTATAATTATTTTGTATCTAAGATTTTGATCCCCTAATTGACTGTAATAGGTTTTTATATACATTCAAAAGCATTTATTTCTTTTAATAATCATCTACATATGACTCTAGTTACTAATAGGCATAGGATGACACTAAAATTATGGGTATATGGCTACCATTATAGTTCATAGGCCCTACAGTCGCATATGTTATTCCTTACCAAGTTGGCTATATGTTTATCATCTCTATTTGTAACTTCACATTCCATGTACCAATTCCAAATGACTATCTGTTTTATTGTATTTAATTTATTCTTATTCAATTTCTTTATCACTTCTGGTTCAATGTTGACTTTCCATTTATTTGCTTCTCCATTAATTTTGAATGCCTCTTTATTATTATAGTATTGATTGTTCCTGGGCTTGGCAATGGGTCGAGTTTGCCCAGCCCAAGCCTGGCCAAAAAAATGTTTACTCAGGTCTAAGGCATACACCCTGACCCTGAGTCTGATCATGTTAAAGTGAATTGAAGCCAAACTCATCCTGTTTTTTTTAAATTAAAAGTAGAAAATAATGTCGTTTTACGCAAAATGGTGTCATTTTCACTTTCACCCTTTCAACCTAAAGCTCAATTTAAAAAAAAAGCTTAAAATCAACCCAAAGCTTAATCAAACTATATTGGGCACATTGAATTCAGGCTAGCATGGTCGAGTCGAGCCTAGGCTTAACTACGACCCCTAATTGTCTTTAATATAATGATAATTGGTTTTTTCCTAACTTGAATGATCCACGAATTAAATGTCTGACTGGACATTCAAATTCAATGATTTTAAATGCCCAACTTCAAATTTCGTTAGGATATCCTAATAAATCTTCCATAAAACCTAGTGCTTATTTATTTAATTTAATTAGCCTCTTATCAAATTCTTGTGGAAATATTTCCTATTTAGAATTCTAGAAAACTTCTATATATATGTGTGTATATCTATTTATACCTTCCACATATTATATAATTAACATAGAGGCGATATGATACTTCTGGATCTTAGAGTCCCCAAAAAAAGTTGAAGGAAAACATATCAAATTGTGATATCATATGTAATAATAACAAATCAAATTAATATATTAAGTATTTTTTAGATCGCTGTATTCCTATAACCATCTACTAGTTTCAATTCCAGTACCAATTTCTTAATGAACTAAATCTAGTTTTCAGTATTCTCCACTCTTATGATTGCCTATGTGTTTGCTACTTATATGTTCAATCTAGAATTCGAGCATATCATAGTAAAATTCTCTCAGAATGTGTAACTAACTTTTTATCGACGATATAAATGGGCTTAAAAAAAATTAAAATAATCAAAAATTAAGCCACCAATGTACTAAAAAATGTTGAAAAAATATTTGAACTAAACATACGATTTTATTTGAGTAAAAGAAAAGTACATGCTACAAAAGAAAATTTAGATAAAAATAAGACCGAGTAAACAACGCAAAGGAAACATGAAATATTAAGAAGGTGTTTTTGTTGGAATAGTCTGATTGCTATGTGTATATGTCCTTCATATCTGATTCTATGCCCTTTGTGTTGTAACGCTGGTGAATTCATATGTTCTTCTCAACTTCAATCGCCTCAAGAAGTTTTGCTTCGCGAGAGTCTGTGTTGAAATTGATCTGGATAAACCTTTAATTGGGCAACTTGATATTAATGGTCGAACTTATTATGTTGAATACGAGGGATTGCATACTATATGTTTTACATGTGGGAAATATGGGCATAAGACTTTCAATTGTCCACTTACACCTACGCTAAAGAAGGAAGCTAAGGAGGATGCAGCTGCACCTCTCCCAGTTGT